>JAODAI010008248.1:0-13031 GCA_027575025.1 Scotoplanes globosa | reverse complement strand
TGTATAACGTTAGGCTAGGCTAGGGTCACAATAACAAATCCAGAAACAATAACATAATGATCATAACTTTGTCAATTCCCAATGGATGTTAGAAAAAATGGTCTCAAATGAAAGATAATCTTGAGAAGAAACTTTTCTCATAGGCAAATGTCAATTTTATTAATTTATAATGATATATAAGTGTCATCACAGAAAAAATAGGAAAAAACAAAATGGCCGCCTAATTTGCATAATTATGCATATGTAATTTTTTGATTTTTTTTTTTTTAGTTCCAAATTGTATCCTCTACCAGAAAACATTAACTTCATAATGGAAAATATCGCTAGATTTCTTGCAATTTAGACGTGTGTCATATTTATTCAATTTCTCAAAATGCCTGGTGCTGAAAAGGGTTAAGCCACTTGTGACTCATCCATATACATGCAGTGTAGGATTTTATTTAATAGTACATTTTAAGAGGGTTTTCGGCTGAAAGGAATTGATATGATTGACGCAACCCTGTGTCATAAAGTTGACAGACCATTTCTAGATATTGATACATTATAAAGTATAGTGCCTATTATCATTGGCACGCCGACTTTGCATTTTGTGACTACATGCTTTCTAACGATTCTGGGACTTGGCAGATTTTCATCCATGTGATTGGTCAATGAACAAATTGAACACAATGCCTAGTAGGAATAAAAATCATTTTTTACCCGTGGTCTGACCTTTTGACCTATGACGTATCTGTGCTCCATGCGATAACTACAAAACAGCTTATTGATAACACTGTATCTCCAGAATAGATGGCATCTAACATCCCTCTAATAATATACAACATAATAATAGATTCATAGAAATATAGAAATCCATACAAGTGTCATATCTTGCACAATATTAGACAGTGTTGTATATATAATATATATATTTATATGTCTTTACAACCGTTCGATGTGGTAAGTTTGATTAATTCGCGCCAAGTCTGGTGATAAAATCTGAAACGTTCTCAAAGTGACGATTGTTTTCGCTGGAGCATGTCCGTATTGGCTGCTCTTGTGTATCTCCACTGATTGGAAAAATGATAAGAAAACCGGGATATACACCGAAACACACGATTCACTACCCTGATTACAAAACACCTCGGATTGAAGGACGATACAAGGTTATGAAAATGTTTATTTACAGATATCGACAAGATTAGACATATGGCACAAAATGTTATGGAGAAAACTGTTTGCTGATATTTCATTTTATATGGATTTTATAAAGGTGACCGAATGCTGAGAAATTTGAAGCATTTTATTTTTTGCCGGTTATCATTGTAATTTTTATTGGTGCAAGACATATCAATGCGGGCTTGCTTTGAAGCACCCATGAATATTGCTTTACTTTTAACCTAAATTATCTGTAAAACTTGGTCAATGTACTCTGACGTGTGTATAGGATGGTAACAGCAGTGTTAATATATTAGAGAAGTTAATATCGTCGACTCTTTCAAAATTATTCTATCAATCAATTGATTGTATTCTGGATTCATAGCTTGGATTCCACGATGTCATGTGTACTCAAGAGGTTGTTTCATAAAATAAGAGATTAGTCTGCCAAGGGAACCTTGGTGTTAGATGTATGGCAAAGGGAAAATATTACCGGGGGCCAAGAGGAGAGGGAGACCCCTCAAAAAAGGTGGTGATTTATTTTGGGGTCATTTTGCACCCCCTCCCCCCACCAAGCATGTGTTCTGTGTCTGTTGGTATGGAAATTGGGGGCTGTAAGACCATGTTTGAGATGAAAGGATAATTGCAATGTTACAAATTTTAAAAGAGCTTTGGGGATCAGGATTGGACAATTTTTGGCAGACAATGGACAACAAGACTTAGTGATGAGGGTATTTTACCAATTTTTCCAGATTGTATTTAATATATGTTTTGTTATCCCTGGATATGTGACTGACCCTTTCTATCAAAGCAGAGATATTACCAAATATCATAAATGATTTGAGACAGTTTACAGTAGCTACCATGTATTACCTTTACAATGGTGTATAAACAAAGTGGGTAGGATGTTCCTTCATTGAGTAGGATGTTCCTTCATTGAGTAGGATGTTCCTTCATTGAGTTATCAACATTTACAAGTATCTCTCACATCCGTGTTTACAGACGTTCATTGTGAGAACAATAAATTATTACAAGTTTTGTGATAACACAATTGAAAAACTGGTCAAAAAACATTCTTTCCAATTTTATTCAAGTTCAAGCTTAAAGAATCAAACTGGTTAATGATTATTTTTGTCACAATAGCAACATTTTCCACTTCAGACTTTTTGTGATATGATTGCAAATGACTTAAAAGGACATTTAGCACGACATATCCCCGGTTTTGATAGAATGTGTCACATAGGAGGTAGAGATGGAGATCTGACATACACATGTATACCTTGGGAGAATGAAATTACCAAATAACAGGATTCTGGATAAGCGTTCAATATATTTGTAGTAGCCGCCGTGGTTTAGTGGGATTGTTCTGAATTCACGATCCTAGGATTGAGAGTTCGAGCCCTGTTAGGGCCACTGGTTGACGTCAGGAAGGGCTTCCGGTCATAAAATGCTGCGTCGCACTTATACATTCCTTGCATTAGTAAAGCACCGTCTAAGCCCTGTTAGTTGAGCGGCAGACGTTAAACAACTTCATATTCCATTCAACATATTTATACAAATGGGAGTTTGGGTACATTACATCGTCGATTTTGTAAAAAAATAAAACAAAAACTCTGATAATTGACATAGAAAGCTGGTGCTAATTAATGTGATTGGAAATCTCCTCTCTCTCTCACTATCTCTCATGCTATATATTAACAACGATCATTTACTGATATAATAACGAATACACCATTTTAATCCATATATAATTTAACTTTAATGTTATATGTTTGTGATTTGTTGCAGATGATCACACTAGAATTATTCTGAATGAGAATATCAGCTCCAATGGATTGGATTACATCAATGCCAACGCTATTGTAAGTATACTAGTAATAATAACAATTCTTAGACACTCTTTGTTTCCTTCAATTGCAAGACTCCCCGAACACTACACAGAACGGCGCTATATCTTCATTACTCTCATTCAAAAAGTATATGTCCTATTTCTTATTTCCCGCCGGATATCAAAGTGGAATCACGCCATCTTTCTATACATGCTATTTATGAGTCACAATATTGATGTTAAGCTCCGTCACTTTTGGGTTAAAGTGGAAGTGTAAAGTAGATATCTATTTAAATTTGATACTTTAATTTACACACTATTTTGTTCATGAAAGTGTTGTTTGAAAGCCTCCATATTCAACTTGGCACATCACCCCTTTAACGCAACGCTACGGCTTAGTACCTTTTTGCCATTATCAAGTTTACAATGATATAAAAATCAACTTGTTTGCTTGAAATTTTGGTCTGTCTTTTGTAACATGAAAATGTTGATCTTGTAGGCCGTATTTCAGAAATCTGTCTCGGTAATGTGGGTATGCACACACTACAGTGACGTACAGTGTAATGTCCATGCAAACATTGTAGGATATTTGTTTACACAAGACAATGTGTCACGTTCACACACAGTAAGGTCGTCTATTTAAAATATTCGAGAGGAGTTAATTGTTATGACACTAATAAAATGACAACTGCATATGGAGAAGCCTAGAGGCTACTAAATCATGGCTAAACTACAATCATGCTGTTGAATCACTGTAAGCTAATTTGAGTCATTGTTAGTATCAGTTTAATCATGTGCTACAGCCTATGCATACAGAAGTCAGGAATTATTGATACTTGATGACTGTATATAATCAAACTACAATCATGCTGTTGAATCACTGTAAGCTAATTTGAGTCATTGTTAGTATCAGTTTAATCATGTGCTACAGGTTATGCATACAGAATTAAGTCAGGAATTATTGATACTTGATGACCGTATATACTCACAGGAACACCAATTAGAGATAAAATACAGATATTGTATCTTTAGTATTTGCCATCATCTCTCTCTGTCTCTCTCGACCTCCTGTATCCATAAGAAGGGGTGAGGAAGAAAACACTAGCTAACTGCCGCATCATTGGCCAAAACTTTCCACATCCCCCTATCCAAAGCCATGACCCTCCCCAATCGCCATCCCCATAATTATCGTGATAGCCGATAGCCCAGTGGATAGGGCTTGAGGTTCGGAACCGTAAGGTCCCGGGTCGATTCCCAGCTCCACCGATGGTTATCTTGACATGTGTTCTTGGGCAAGACACTCTAATCCGACTGCTCACCGTCACCCAGGGACATTTGGGAAAATGTGCAAACCTGGACAAATATTTGGGAAGGACGCCTGACAAGTTGCCGTACGGCCATCGAGTCCGATCAGCTCACAGTAATCTATACACAGTAATCTATATGATTACTGACCATAGCGAAAGCCGAGTGTCAACCTGTTTATTTGTTTTTGTTTTGATACATCATGCATAGGAACGCACCAACTCAGTAATGATATTATCTCTCAATTATGACATACACATTTAAGATTGCAAAGCAGTAAACCTATTTTGTGAGGGAGATGTGTTGTGATACCCACAAGTTTAACAATATAAAGGAGCAAGTACATGGTATTGGTTTCACTACTCCTTGCACTAATACGACCAGGGTTTGATTCCCCGGTCTATATGTGCAAATGATTCAAGTTTAACATATATGTGCAAATGATTGACTTTATGCTTTCATCTAGATGGTTCTCTCTGGGTACTCTAGCTTCCGCTATGTGTTTATATTTGTTTTAGCACATGGATTCAGCGACCATCGCGTAACAGGAATTTGGTTTATTTTCCTGGGAGATCCAAATGATTTGAATATAATAATAAATATAATGTGTACTATATTTTAAGGTTTGTACACCCGTCTTTGATCTCTGTTGTTCGCAAATGATGGCCAGTAAAAGCCCAATAAATCCAGGCATCCATCAATTGTCTACAATTGATAATATATATATGTGTGTATTAATTACTTCATTGTCTGTATTTTGTTGTTTGTTTAGGTTGATTCTGATCCTAAAGCACCGGCCTACATCGCTACACAGGCTCCTCTAGCAGAAACTCTGGGTGATTTCTGGCAGGTAAGGCCATTACTTATTCACACTCCCTGGTCAGTGTAGCAGTTAATTACATCACTGAGATACACTACCTGACACAGGATTTGGCTGGCTCATATATAAACCTGCATTGAAAAGGGCCAGCAAACATAATCAAATCAATCCATAGTAATCCACTTATATGTACCAACAACACTTGCTGAGCTGCAGAAAAAAAGAACCCTGAAAAACCTTAGGAGATTTTAACTCTGTATTACCAATCGAGCACTCTACCGGTGAGCTAACTATCCTGATTAGTAGCAATTGACTGAGATTTATCGATCATGTGACATAATCAGTAATCACAGTTTACCAATCGACCACTCTACCGCTGAGCTAACTATCCTGATCAGTAGCAATTGACTGAGATTTATCTATCGTGTGACATAATCTGTAATCACAGTTTACTACAATTGTCATGCCTTACTGGAAATCAGTTGAAACAGCAGTTACCATACGCTGTCTATCTAGGAGATTACCATGTCATAATAGGCTGAAGGTGAGAGCCAATGAGATCCACGACCCTTCATCTGGCCTGGATCACAAGATCACAAATACAGAGTTATGACTATAATCCAGTGACTCTATCCAGTTTAACAAAGGCTTAGCGTGGCTCATATAAACCCTGCATAAAAATGGGATAGGAAACATAATCAATCAATTATAATAACCATAGCTCATGAAATAGGTGACCCTTCATCTTGCCTGGACGATCCTCAAAATGTAACTACATTGCAGTTCAATATACAGAGATAACCTTTTATGTTGTTTTGTTGGTGTATATTGATCTTGATAGCCTGCTTTCATTGATGCCCTGCCAAATGTTAACCAACCCAACACCATTTGTGTATTATTCGCTTGTTCTCTTCTGTCATTATTTTAAGTCCCTTGTTGAGTATAACATTGTTATTGAAAAATACCAAGAAACCTAATCAATCTATTTATTATCACCTTGTTGTTGAAAATGACCAACAAACCTACACTTTTTTATAAGAAACTTGGCCATAGTACTAATTTTTGGGGGAGTTTCTCAATAATTTCCAATGTAGTACTAAAAGTTTCTTAACTTTTTTGGCTTCTAATAGTAGTTTCTTATAGAAGAGTTTCTTGTAGAAGAATTTCTTATAAACAAAGTGTAATTTATTGTACTTTTCATTGTCCGTATATGTATTGATGTGAAGTTATACCATCTATTCCCATCTTTTGTAATGCAATTAATTTCCAATCAGCCTTTCGTTTCTCTACTACTTTGTGTAGATGGTGTGGGAGCAGGGCTCTGTGGTGATTGTGAACCTGACTCACCTATCTGAGGCGGACATTCTCAGTACACCATACTGGCCTAATAAGGGCAGTGCTATCTATCACATCTATGAGCTGCATCTGGTATCAGAGCATGTGTGGTGTGATGACTACCTCGTCAGAAGCTTCTATCTCAAGAATCTCGAGGTAAGATTCAGGACATACGGTCAGTTATTAATTTTGAAATTTAGAAAGTTAACCTACCATCAGATCTGACATCGGATCGGGACAGATTTTTTAAAACCTTTCTTAAGATCAGTAATTTACCCAGACAATTAGTGTGTATAGGTCTGTACCCCTGTATAATGATTGATTACAATGGATTTGCCTTGCTATAGGAGTACATACCATTGTTCTAGCATGGAATACCACCAACTATATTAATTACCAAATAAAAACAAACTTCTTTTTTATCTTTTTTTTAATTTAAAAAAAATCAACAAATTTAAAAAACTTTGGATTGCATCGGACATTAAACAAAAATATATATATATATATGAAATGTTCATTTCGGTTGAAGACCAATTATTGTAATAAATAGTAATACATGACGGTCTGTAATTTACATCTGCCTGCGATATTGGGAGGGAGCATTTAATTTATAAACGACATAGACGTATACATGTGCCAGGGCTAGTGGGAAATGCACAGTGATGATGGCTCTATTCCAGTGACTCCAACTGGTTTATCAAAGGTTTGGGGTGGCACGCAGAGCCTTGTAGTTACACAAATTTGCCTTGGGTCTAAGAGGCGTTTATATTTACGACACTAAGCAACCACCGAAAAAGGGAGAAAGACAAAAAGGTTGTTATTTTTAACTTCATGTCACATGGATGAAATTTAGAAAATTGTCTTGAATGGGAATGTTAAATAATCCCTGACAAAACTAATAGAGCACTAGACCTGATCCCTATCTCTAACCATGGATATGTTGTATATGTATAAAGTTGTTGAATGGGAAGACAGATACAATGGATATGTTGTATGTATATAAACTTATTGAATGGGAAGACAGGTGTCTGTCTGTCTTATCTCTAACCATGGATATGTTGTATCTGTATAAAGTTGTTGAATGGGAAGACAGATACAATGGATATGTTGTATGTATATAAACTTGTTGAATGGGAACACAGATGTCTGTCTTATCTATAACCATGGATATGTTGTATCTATATAAACTTGTTGAATGGGAAGACAGGAGTCTGTCTGATCTCTAACAATGGATATGTTGTATCTATATAAAGTTGTTGAATGTGTCTCTAACAATGGATATGTTGTATCTATATAAACTTGTTGAATGGGAAGACAGGAGTCTGGTCTTATCTCTAACAATGGATATGTTGTATCTATATAAACTTGTTGAATGGGAAGACAGGAGTCTGTATTATCTCTAACAATGGATATGTTGTATCTATATAAAGTTGTTGAATGGGAAGACAGGAGTCTGTCTTATCTCTAACCATGGATATGTTGTATCTATATAAAGTTGTTGAATGGGAAGACAGGAGTCTGGTCTTATCTCTAACCATGGATATGTTGTATCTATATAAAGTTGTTGAATGGGAAGACAGGAGTCGGTCTTATATCTAACCATGGATGATTGGGTACTTAAGACATGCTTGAGTACAGCTTTAATAGCATTACAAATATCAAACTTTGTTGTAATCACATTGGCCTAAGTTCAGGACTGTTTTCCCATGGTAACATGTTTAGGTACAGCTTTAGTAGCATTATAAATATCAAGCTTGGTTGTAATCACAATGCCTATAAGTTCAGAACTGTTTTCCCATGGTAACACTTGCCTCGTGAGAAAATCAACTCAATAATCGATATATCTATTATACCCAGTGTTTTGATAGGCTGGATATGCCATTAGTTGCTAGTAGATGCCATAATGAACCAATCACCATTGTTTGTCTTTCCTGCAGACACAAGAGACCAGGACAGTGACACAGTTTCACTTCCTCTCCTGGACTAAGGACAGAGAACCGGAATCACCGAAAGCTCTTCTGGAATTCAGAAGGTGAGATGAGCAACCATTTTGTTTTTGCTTTCACCAGTTAGTTTGCTAGTGCCTGGCATGCATAACTTACACTAACTATATTCAGTTTCATTCCATCGTTTTAGACGTGGATCAATTTAATGGCAATTAACAGCGGTGCTCAGATACTCATATATTTTTGGGAGCGGTAATCTAAAAGTTATTCATGCGTGATGTTATATTTCATAAAGTTAATGGCCACCATGTCCATGTTAATGGATTTATACTGATTAAATATGTGCTGATTGTAATTTTAAAGAATTTATAAGTTGGGATATCCACAGGCTGTTTGGACAACTCTTCTTATCTTCACTAAAAAAATATGAACTAAAACTCTAATACTGCAGAATCTGGATGACAAATGTACAAAAAGTTAGTTATTTGATGATATAATATATATCTATATATTTCTGAACATTGGATAGCCTCCATTGCCAGGATATGTTGGTGTATAATCAGCTGTCTTGTTTCTACTTGTTAAACCATACTAACTTGACAGGCTCAAATCTTCTTACCCTTGATGTAGTGCTGACATTGATATTATACCTGATATTATACCCTATGTTGTTATAAGGGAGTTAAGCGATTTAATCAGACACGATAAATCAAACCAATATAGGACATTCATTGAAAGCCAAATAAATTAAAATTTGACAGAAACTAATATCAGTGATTCACTTTCTGTATCTGTTTATTTAAAATTGGGGATAAAAAAACTGTTAAAATGTGTAGGGCACTACATAAAAATGATTGATAAATTGTAGATCTATGATGATGTTGATAGCGTCTTGCAATGCATCTTGGCCTGAAAGGTACTGTGTATGTCACAGTGTTAATATAAAATGATATTTTATGTTCTGAATATCACACAATGCTTTGAATCTCGGGACCGAAACGTTAGAGGTTGTAGAAAACTATTAAATATTTCTTTATCTTCAAAGTAAACAGTTTCAACAAATTTGTGTAGAAGCATAAATGTATGCCAATTACATGAAACTGAAGTCTGGATTGATAGTCATCAGATTAGATTTAAAGCATTGCCAATAATGCATGGATCTGTAACACTCAAATATGATGCGGCTAATATTATTGGACATGAAATTGATAAAAACTTAACGTGTTAATATTAGAGCGTTGTAACCCCATTATAGTAATTTAACAGCTGTTGATATCTCTTCTTCAGTAAACGGGATACCATAGATATGTGCATTGCATACACTGTATACTGAGACTATATGTGATGCACCATGGCAGATCCGGTATTACAGTATGTCACAATTCTCAATTTTGAGATATGGGTGATTTTTCACAATGGATTATGATCAACTACATGAAAAAAAAATTAAGTAACTTAAAAAAATATATTTCTTTGATTTGGGTATTAAAATAAAGCTAATGGTCTCCTGCCTTTTTACACCAACATCTCAACATAACCAAGGGCCGACATAATCCCTGATTTGCCATGATGCATCACATATGTGACCTGCTGTGATATAATGAGTCGGAAGTTTCCAAAATATAAAATTGAGATTATGTGAAATTCAAATACTACACACAATTTACCTTTATTTGATATAGAAAATGTAAACATATCATGTTTATATCCAACTTTACATAATTTTGAAAATCATATGTTAGGAATGTAAAGTTTTTATCAAACACCTTATAATGTATGATTCACATTAGATTACATCTTATCGCGTGTGTAAGCAAGCGCTCGTGTACGTATATGTATTTTCACCTGTAAATCAATGTCTCTACTTGTGACTTCCGACTCATTTTGTCTGAGCAGGTCACATATGTAACTACAGGAATGTCAGTTTTGTTTTATTGGGAATTATAAGTCAGTTGTGGTATTCAGTGGTCTGCAGTGGTCTGTAGATCAACCAGAACTGCAATAGCCAGTTCAGGATTGTGTGCTGAATTTATATAATGGTGCCTATACCAGCATGTTTTTGCTAATATTTAAGAGACCTTAAAAGATAATTGATTTGCTGGCCATGTTATCTTGATGTAAATGTTTTAATAAATGTCTTTATTGATAAGGTGGGTCATGTACTATTATACATCAGCCAATAACCGAATGGTTTCTGCATCAACTTAACAGCGCTGCCATAGAGAGAGAGCATCTATTACGCATAATGACACATCAGATATTATGTGGTACTGGTCATATTAAGATTAGTTTACAGGGACAGAGGTGAACGTTGGCTTTATTTTAATAACAATATCAAAAATTAAATAGTCTTCTAGGCTACTGCAATATAGCTCAGTTGATCAGGAGTTTGAATATGGCGGAGTGATGATCATTATATTCCAGTGGCACTAATGGCTATATAAAAGGCTTTGGGTGGCTCGTATAACTTATGCATTGATAAGAGCCATGAAACGTAGTCAATCAATCAATCCATTGTAACAGTGACATACTTCTGAGCGAAGTCTCTATCTTAGAATAGATCATGCAACCTAATATCATTGGTCTTCTGTGGTGCATGGCATGGGTTGATAGATATTTGGGAATACGACTTGATATTCATTTGAGAAGTCGAGATAGCCCAGTGGTTAGGGCATCAGGCTTGTGACTGTGAGGTCGTGGGTTCGAATCCCAGTGCTGCTGGTGGCTGTGTTGGGTGTGTCCTTGGGCAAGGCACTTTACCTTTATTGCTTCACGTTACCCAGATGTATAAATGGGAACCTGCCAGGTGTTGCTATGTCATCCGCGTGCATCATTATAGCTGTACAGGTCCCACGTATGTGTGGGTGATACGAGAATGCCAATGACCAGGGGTAATAAAGTGCTTTGAAATCTGCTTCAGATGTAAGACTTCATTATTATTATTATAATTTATTTATCTTTTCACTGTCACTAATACTATGCTTTGGATTGCCATTGATATTACCTGACTGATGTTCTGTAAGGCAATGGGGACAAACATCTACATTACTAATACTATGCTTTGGATTGTCATTGCTATTACCTGACTGATGTTCTGTAAGGCAGTGGGGACAAACGTCCACATTACTAATACTATGCTTTGGATTGTCATTGCTATTACCTGACTGATGTTCTGTAAGGCAATGGGGGCAAACGTCCACATTTACTTGTCTGTTTTATGTAACAGTAGTAAGTTTAATACTAACTTGTGTTCAATTACATTGTATGATGCCTGCACATTTATCCTCTGCTTGAGATGACACTAATATCTGCATCGCTTGAATCCCGTTGTGCTCTCTAACAAAGTGGCTGGTTGCCGAAGACTAACATCCACTCCGCCGGGTCATTTTTGTGATTAAGCAACTTGTGTTTCTACTACTGTCAGTTGCATAGTCACAAAAGTGATTCGGAGGAGGCTGGGCTATACTACTAATGATCAACTGCTGTTGCTATTATCCCTAACACGTGTCAAGAGCACCATCTATAATGTGACCTCACCAGATGACCTCACCAAATAACATCGCCAGACGACCCTACTGGCTTCAAGTTTTGTGAAAATCATATTTACATTGGAATTTGTTAAGAAATAATTATGTTTAATATTTTATAATGAATTTTAGGCTCCATAATGATGATTTATGAATGTGTTTTATAATTATATTTTATAGCAAGGACATTGTTGTTTCTGTATAATGTACATTGGTGCCTTACTCACCCACTACACTCCTGTTTTAATAACTATATAGCGCCACCCATTACTGCCTAAATTCAAATTACGGTGTGCTGGACTCACTAGCCTACAGTATCAGGGGTTTCAAGATATGGGGCTATATTCCAATTCACTGAGTGTTGGCGCTATATAGTGATGAATACGGGTAGTAGTGTGGTGGGTAAGTACCATCACTCATAGATTACGAAAGCAGATCAGTCTTTATAATCATTGTCTCATACTCTCTCAAAACAAAGATTTGAACCTGTATAATTATTGATTAAATCCGACTCGACTGTATACTACTTTTCACATATGAATATATATTTAGATCAACGTTGTAATCAAATTCCCTAAAATCGAATCTCAAGTCATTTTAAATTTTGACTAGAGTCCAGTGATTTGGGACTCGATTTGAGTCAAGAAAATCATCATTCGAGCCAAGTCCGAGTGCCCAACATATGTGACTCGAGTCTGACTCGAGTTGTGTCATTAACACTTATTGCTGGGCTATAAACTGTTTACATTACAGTTTGTTTGCAGTAATGGACTTTAAAAATGTAACTCCATGGACTTTGAAAATTCTGACTCGAGTCCAAGTAATTTAAAATTCTGACTCTAGTCTAATGCAAGTCATTTGGCTTGACTAAATCAAAAGACTCAAGTCAAGTCATTTTGATATTCCGACTCGAGTCTGAGTCATTACAACATTGATTTATTTGTATGTATATGTATATATATATATATATATAAGCGAAGATAGCGACAAGCTTAAATTCCACGTTGGCCAAATTTTTGAACGAATCAATCGTTCATTTTCAAGTCGAATCAAACCACTGGCTACACAAATATTGTGTATCCCGAACCAAGACAAAAATCAATCAAGCATACTACCTAAAATACCTATAAGCG
>JAODAI010008137.1:2841-13033 GCA_027575025.1 Scotoplanes globosa | reverse complement strand
AAGACACTCGCCCGGGGGGTTTAATGGTCGCCGCGGGCGTCGGGCGACCGCTAATTTTTACCCCTGTTGATACTATGTTGTAGATTAGGTATGTTATTTATAATAAACGGTACAAAGCAGTCAGGACATAGGCAAAGAAAGCACAAGCACAAGAGGTTGAAAGTATACTAATTATAGGCTACTCAACAAACCAAATTGTATAGGCCTATAAAAACATGGGGCATGCATAAACCTATAGAAACACATAGGTTGTGGCGTAGTGGTAAGCGCTACGCTCTTGCACTACTGCGACTGGGGCTTGATTCCCGGTCAGACGTGCAAATGGGATGGCCATGTCTACAACTAGAGGTTTTCCCTCTATCCTATCCCCTTGTCCGTTCGTTGCGTCACAGGGCCTTCTGGAAGATTAGCCATTGGCTAAAGAAGTTACCCCGACATGAAACGTTGAAATAAAAAATATGGACATGGATAAACCTATAAAAACACATGGCCATGTATAAATATTTATCGGAATACACAAAAATTGTAGTATTTAGCTAGCAAAAAACATGAATTATGTCCACAGAAGCCAGGACAACCCATCTAGGCACGTTATTTATAAATTGTCATGGGTTGAAGGACTGACTAGGCCGTCCGACACTTGCACTTCCTGGGCATATCCCCGATATATTATAATTATATATTTTGTATTACTATTCAACTATTGTATTCTGTGTTTTGTTATCTTTAACCTCTATCTTTCTCTCATGAACAGTGAACTATTCTCAATCAATGCAAGAGAAACCGTGTCTAACCTCTGACCAAACACCTTTAAACCAGCAACCATTCCCTCGGGTAAGCTCTCTCTCTCTCTCTCTACTCAACTGTTTATCACTTTAGAAATACTGCCTTTAAATCTGAAACCATTACCTCCATTTAAGCTAGTCACTCTGAATCTGTCATTACAAGGTGCTGAATTTCGTCGCTCCGGTCAAGTCATTAATTCTAGTCACTTTGACATATTTGTGATTCTTGTCACAAAATGTAGCAAAGCTGCCGTTTCTTTGTAATGTAGGGTGTCAGTTTTCAAGTAGCTATTTCCAGAATCAATTGCATAGCCACAATTCGTGAGAGTTGACATCAGTAATATCACAATAACTGCCTATTATAAGCTTTGTACACCTTTTGTAAACCTATATTGCCAATCAAAGGATAGTGGGAACTCTGTCGCGTTGAGTCCGAACGTTATTCTGGCTCTAACTTGTACATCAAAGGCTTTGGATGGGTCATATAACCTCTGCGTTGAAAAGGGCCAGGAAACCTATTCATTCATTCATTCTTTTGGTACTGGTGTAGGAGTATGTGTTACATCCAGGTTTAGCCCTAGCTATGTCTGGAATCAGTTGCCCAATTCTTAAAAGTTCTTAAAATTTTAGGCCAATTGTAAATTTTGCATCCCCTGTGTAGACCTCAATATCAAAGGGCAGTGGTAACTTCTGTCACGTCAAGCCGTAATATTATTCTTTATTGCTGATTTAGGATTATGTAATATTGTGTTACATCCAAATGAGTTAAATAATCATTAATGTTTGACTAATGACCACCCAACTACAGTTGAATGTAATTCATATGTGACTCAATGCAGCTAACCGGGTATTATGTCGGCAGTTTTCATTTTGAGATAAAGGCACATTTAATTAAATTTAAGTAATTTTGGACAAAGTATCATTATCCTTCATTATCCTTTATACTAAACAAGTATTTGAATATAAAATTAGTGGAATTGCTGTATCTGTATCTGCATTATATACAAGATATACAACGTATGGATCTTACTTTAAATGTACACATAATCCTTTATACTAAACAAGTATTTGAATATAAAATTAGTGGAGTTGCTGTATCTCTATTTGCATTATATACAAGATATACAACCTGTGGATCTTACTTTAACTATACAGTCCTATAGAGCTAGGCAATGCATTTGATTATCACTATTGTGATATGGCCAGTACTATAGTGACAAGTTTCCGGTTAACCGGATGAAACTACCGTGGCTCTTGATACCTCTCTCTCTCTATCTTGATTATACGTTTGTAAGCTGCTCTGTATACCAGTACAACACTGTATCCTGCCATATGCACAGCAGCTGTGTATGTATCTCTAGACTCTGTCTGTGTGTTACAGTGGCAGCCACTCTGTCGGGCACCTCTCCCCTACCCTCTTGCCTACGTGAACCCAGTTTGAGTAGTACGGACCAACTGGGTTGTCAATACTTGCCCTAATAGCCGCCACTCTGTCGGTTTAAACCGCCCCGCTCCCCCACCGTTGGGAGCTGTGAACCCAGTTTGAGTAGTACGAGCCAGCTGGCTGCTAATTGGTCAAATGTCAGACCTGTGGTAGGTAATTAAGGCCTGGCTTGATGCCACCTATAACTCATTTCCTAACGGTTTGTTAACACATTCCCAATTACACAGCTATGTTAGTGCGGAGGAGCGCTGTACTCTCGGCAGCCACTGCCTGTGTAATAGTTGCTGCAATACACGCCATACGTAACAGTGCTAAATACATAGTATACGTAACCATGCACGTACTATGCACACTATAAGCACATAAATTTATATATATATATATATATATGTGACCTGGTACCACGATAGCAGCGTAAAGTATTTTTCTTGAGAAATGAGTTTATTGGATATTTGAATTATACAGCTCAATATCTTTAAAATGATATATAATTTGTGTAGGTTTGATTAAGTGAGACAACGTCACGTCAATCACAAAATGGTGGACTATTATGAAACTGAAAAATGTGTATTTTTGATGTTGGTTCAAACTGCAACAAACAATATTAATATTAATAACTAGTGGTTTCCATACTAATTATATGGTTGTCGACCATAGTTTTTTCATGAAATTTTTTTGGGTTGGTGCATTTACCTCCAAATGAACATGCGCGACTTTACGCCGTTTTCGTGGTACCAGGTCACATATATAGTAGCGTGAGTTTTACAGTTTCCTTTGATTTTTTTTAAAACGGGATGCCACGGAGCGCGTTCGCACCGGCACTCCTTTTAAACGATGGTCTGCATGTTCACTGCAGTTCTACAGTTCCAAATACAAATGTGACCTGTCACCACAAAAACGCCGTAAATTCACAAATGTTCTTCTGAAGTTACTAGGATTTTTTTTAAATCGGTTTTTTGTGGGGGGATAATTTTTTTGAAAGCATTTAAGTGTGTTTTATGTGGGTGTGAAAGTTTTGATAAGAAATTGATAACTCTTATTGTAGATAATGAAGAAGTATCAATATTGACATTCTTTGTTGTACATTTAAACCATAACTTTCAAAAGACACAATTTCTGAGATACGATATTCATCATCTTGTAAGAGATTTTTCAGCCAATACCAATTACCCCAAACCATTACAAATTATATATCATTTTAAAGGTAATGAACTATAGAATCAAATTATTACATAATCTCAATTTCCTCAAAAAATACTTTACGCAGTTTTGGCGGTGGCAGGTCACAAACACTGTCTTCTAATTAATTAATTTGGTGATCATCCAACATGCAGTTGCAATTCAACGGACTTTAGTGCTACGATAGTGTTATAATGATACTAATAATAATAATACACAGTCTTTTGTATAGTGCCATTTCACCTCACTGAAATCTCGCTTTGACATTATTCCCCTGGTCATTGGTATTCTCGTCTGACCCACACATACGTGGGCCCAAAATTGGCTGCAATAAATGTGCACGTAGATGACATAGTAATACCTCATAGGGTCCCATGTATACACCTGTGTAAAGAGAAGCAATCAAGATAAAGTGTCTTGCCCAAGGAAACCCCCCAAGCTAACCACCCGCAGCGCTGGGATTCGAACCCGAGACCTTCGAACGCGGGACCTTGCAGTCACGAGTCCGTTGCCCTAACCACTGGGCTATCTCGACATCATAATGATGACAGTTCAGAATACTCATTATGCATTCAATTGTCAAGACAAGAAGTCAAGATCTTTGTAGCTTCATTGCATTTTGGATGCAATTCCGTTTCCGTTTCCGTTTCCGTTTTTAGCTTAAAAATAGGCAAAAAAAACGGTTTAAAAAAAAAAGTTTTTTTGCCTAATTTTTTTCCCAACAAAATACACCATAATTATTGACAAAAAAAATCATATTTTGTGTACAAATAGTGTTCCCACTTACTGATAACATACATGATTTGTGTAAATCAACATCAAATAGATGCTAATTGTGTGTTTGAATGCATTATTTTGAGTTTTTAGAAAAATATTTTGAGTTTTTAGAAAAATATTTTCATTTTTCATTTTTTTCCATTTTTTTGTTGAAATTCTGTGAATTTCCGCAAAGTTAAGGGAATTCCGTGAATTTCCGCGATCGCGGAAAATCGGTGGCCCTACATATGATAAGAGTACATCGCCTACTCTGTCCGAATTTATCCGTCGTTCAGTTCACCCCCTGTGAGCTTCAAACCGGTCTCAAACGACGTATCACAAAATTTCAGAACTAGTGATGCCCAACTTCAGTTCGGTTTGTGCTGAGATTTTTTTCAAGTTATTCAACGTACAATATCGAGGAATTTAGTTTGGGAAAAGGGTATGCCTATTACAACGTTAGACTTGGGCATAACACTGTGATAATAGGCTTGAGTGATATGTCTATCATGAGCTCATATTTAAACTCCCATAATTTTGACATTGAATTTATTCACTTTCTCTCTCTACCTCATGAATCCCTAAAAAGGGGTGAGGAAGAAAATTTGAACTGACAGCCGCATCATTGGCCAAAGCCCTCGTTCACTTTATCTATATGTAACTAATTTGGTATCAGAATAAAGGTAAAAGTGTCCTAAATAATTCTTCTATTCTTCATAAATTGATCATGGCATGGCTACTTGCCAAAATTAAAATTGAAAAGTCATCATCACATAACAGTAGTTTGGGCGCTCAGCATGTACACTGCAGAAAAACAGGTGGACTTGGAAAGAGTTAAACAGTGATATCTACTAGATTGCATATGTGATGCACCATGGCAGATCGGGCATAATGTCGTCCCTGGGCCATGTTGAGATATTGGTGTAAAAAGAAGAGACCAATTTATTTTGATACCCAAATCAAGAAAGTATTACTATTCTAAGTTATTTAAGTTTTGTTAACATAGTAGGCCATATTTAATTGGACTTGTGATATATTTTGGAGGAAACCCTCCATATCTCAAAATGGAGAATTGCGACATACTACCCGATCTGCCATGGCGCATCACATATTTAGGGAACGGGTGTACTATGTAAGTAGTTTTGAGGCAATTGTAAAAACGTTGATTAATGAACTCTGTTAAATAGCTCATATACTAAAATGCTGAGAATGAATAGCACCATCCCCATACTATTTATGAGTCAAGGATCACTGAATTGTTGACCATGCTGCATATCACATATATGACCCATTCTATCAAAATCAGGGATATGTCACCAGATTTTGTTTTACATAATCAACTGACAAATTAAAAAAAATGTTCAAAAGGGGAAAATTTTGTTAATGTGGCAAAAATAATTATTAACGTGCATATGTTTGTTGAACATGCAAAAATTATAAAAAACAGGCAATTTTTCAAACGATTTGGTCGCAATCAATTGTTCATATTTATCGCTATTATTCTCAAAATGAATATTTGTAAATATGGATATGAGTGATATTATGAATTTTGATAACTCAACGAAGGAACATACTACTCACTTGGTTTTAGACCATTTTAAAGGTAATATTATAGATATCGGAAACAATCTCCACTCAATTTATGACTTTTTGGCAATATCCCTGGTTTTGACAGAATCGGTCACATATGTGAGCCAACATAACCAATCTGGTATTAACCCTTTCAATGCCAGACATTTTGCACTAACCACTTCCCAGCACCGCTCATTTTTACAAAAACAGCTGTTATGTGATACTGAATTATTATTCTTTACAAGTAAACATGCTCAGATCAATTTATGCAGTACAGATGGATTATGTAGGACACTTTTACCTTTGTTCTGACGTCAAAATGAAAAACAAATGGTGAAAAACGGTGAAGTTATGGAATATTATCTACGAACCTCTCCATCACACCGTTGAGCCTATTGTCTAACTGTGATGTCATGCATGCCTATTTCGCTAACAGAATTCCCAGATTATGTGTCGAATAAATTGGAAACTGTCAATTACAGCCGGTGTGAAGCTGGTCATCATTAGAATGCTAATTGTGTGATAAATCGTTTGCGACAGGTTAGAATATTGTACAAATAAAGTGAAATGACTCTCGGCGCACATGTGCGACGGCGGAGCGCTGGGGAAGTCAATGTTTGTCACGCGATTGAGCCCGGGACTGCGGTTTTCACGCAAGCAGATCCTCCCTGGATTAGTCAATCGGTATGTCAGATATTGAACAGCCAAAATACAAAAGACACAGAAATATCTAAACCTCTCGTTTACGAAACTCACACTTCAACATGTTGTCTCGGTGATGATGTCACGTGATCTCCATGTGATGACATCAGGTGGTCTGCGTTAGGAGTGGGACTCTGTGGTAAGGCAGACGGTGAACTGGGCCGAGAACCGCCATCGAGTACCACCTGTGTAAATCAAAATAATGAATTATTGCAAATTAAGGCAAAGTATCAACTGTATACATAAAAATAATGAATTATTTAAAGAATAAACTGCAGTTAATTGGGGAGGGGGACTATTGTTGCAGACCTTCGCTATTCAACATCTTAGGAGGGCAGGAAATTGAGCTCCTGGAGATCTTAAGGAGAGCTGCAATAGGTCACTATGTAACTGAAAATGCACCATTGATATCACACCAGTGTTGTCACTAGGAATTGAAATGAGGGGGGTGTTCTTTGGGGGGTAAAATTGTGTGGGGGTAAAGTTAGGGGGTGATAATATTAGGAATAACTGTAATTTTCGAGGAATAAGTTACTAAAAGGGGTTTATTGTATAAAACGGGAGATACAATATATGATGCGCTGTATGACACCAAGAATTTAAAATAAAAAGCAAATTTGTAAAAAAAATAAAGAAAAATTCCCCACCCTAATTTTTTTCTATGTGGGTTTCCCCCTGCAATGCTCATTCCTGTGCCCCAATGACAATACTGCATCACACCAGATACTGGCACCAGTCTTACATTTTTCTCACTTACTGCTCTCCTTGAGAATTGTATAAAGGGTGCCATATGTAGAGCGCGATGGCGTCGATGTTCCTTATAAATGATGGGCTGTATATAAACCGGAGAGACTCTAAATTCGGTCAAATAATGGGCGAGGCGGAGCAGGGTCTCGTTATTTAACCAACTTTAGAATCGAGTCGTGGAGAACAGCGAGAAAAGGAGTTGAGTCGAGACAGTCTATGATCATTTTACAACATAATTTTGAGTGAAACGTGAAACTTTGGTAGGATTTTGCATGATTTTGTTAAGAAAGTTGTGTTTTCTTGACAGTACCGCACAGTGCGACACATTAATGTTATTAACCCTCTCAGTCCCATATTCGCCAAACAGAAAGTTGTGTTTTCTTGACCGTACCGCCAGGGGATATTTAGTACTGATTTAAAAAAAAATACTAGTTTGTGTGTGTAAATTTAGGACAAATATGACTGACTAATAGTGAGGAGTAGGTATTTAATCTTAATAAGCGGAAGACCGAGCCACTAACAAGTCTAACTTTGAAATAAGAATCTGACCAACATATGTGACCGGCTGCGTTGTGGGGAATATTTATATTATACCATATTATATGATTAAATAACTTTAAGACGTTACATGTCTTAAATATGCAACAAACATTTAGTAATGTCAAGTGAGAAGGCAACATGTATCATTTTGAAATACTATTGTAACTACTCCATTACACAAATAAACATACAATTTATTTTGATTTGATTGATATCTCGACAAGTATAATTGCGACTTTACTCACTGTTTTCATGGGAGCAGGAGAGAATATGTGGTAGCATTGAAAAATGAGATGCCTAATAGCGGCTGACCCACTTAAGACGAAATTGCCTGGTAAAATGAAGTGCTATACAGACCAACATACATGTAGTTGTGTAGTAGTAGGTGGAGTCTCGTCCAATGATATGTTTATATATGCGCCAGAGGTGCCTATCACATCATTGGTCTTGTCTATTTGACATGCTGTGACAATCCTCTGCCGCCACGTATTACTATTTTTTGCAAAGTTTATTACTTCCTCGAAATTGTCAATATTATGATCCTTGAGTTGCGACTTCAGTGTGGTCTTTCTCTTGGTTTCTTTGTGTATCTCACTCAGTACTTATCCCAGTGCAAGTTTTGCTGGGACGTCTTCAGCAAGTCTAGAGACGATTCCAAAGAAGTCACGGGAGGAAATTTGTTGTAATTATTGGGGGATAGTTGCAAAGTTAAATATTTTGCGCGACAAGTCAGATGTACAGGGGACCGCGGTCCAGACGATCTATTTCAAGCATTAAATGTAGCGTATTTTAGAGGATTTCACCAGAATTTTATCACCTGTGTTTGCTACCCTTGGTCGTATAGCTTCGCAAACAAAGATTCTTTTTAGCGTCTAACCAATATTTAATGTGGTACAATAGCATATATATCGTAAAACTACTAGCTATAAATAAATAATAATACAATGAACATTTTACGCCACATACCATGGGGACATGTGTGAGAGGCGGGGGTCTCCTTCTCAGCCCACCCCCATTAGCTGTGACTACACCACCCATCGTCGTGGTAGCAGCCGTCGTCGTGAGAGTAGACGTAGTCGAGGGGTCGGTGGTTGACGCGGTCCCGTTTGCTTGCTGTCTGACACTGAGTAGTGTGGCCGCAATGGGGTTACTGGACCGCACCAGCTCAGGTGGGCTGATCTCCATGGAGTGACGACCGGACCCATTGGCCCGCTCAGAGACCTCCTTTGACAGTAGCTGGACCCCAAGGACCGAGGTGAACGAGTGCCTCTTGGCGGAAGATGACTTGTTTCTGGACGGGAAAAGGAGGAGGGTGAATCGATTAAAAGGAGCTCTATCTGATTTCAGAAATAAAAATATAGAGTTGAACCAGTTCAGGTGGACTGATCTTTAGAACGTGTCAGTTGATCGATTGATCGTGCTTAGCGGCTCATTTGTAACCTCGAGAATATTTTGATAGTCAAGGATCACTGAATTGTTGGACATGCTCCAATCTTGTACATTAAAGCAGTGTACCATTTTGAAAGTCTTTAGTATGACCCGACTTCCAGTGCTCTCAAACCCACGAGGATCCGGAGCCTCTATTCAGCCTCCTGACTTGTAGAAGGACGATCTACTGTTGGGCCGTGGATAGCCGGTAAACTCCATGGAATGAGATAAACGAGTGACTCTCGACTCAAGATAATTAGTGTTTTTGTATGCGAAAAGAAAGGTTGATCATTGGGGTCATTAATGGCTCAGTTAGTTGATATTTTAGAGATAGGAAATATATAAGTCCATTTCGTTTTAGTCAAATATTTATCCACATTAATATCCAGTACAAATTGTTTCTCACATAGGACAGTATATACTATAGTATTATTAATTAACAATATATTTTACATACATGACGTCAATATTGCCAAGGGAAGTAGTTCAGCTATATCAGCAGTACATTCTCATCAAAATTATCAGATGATCTACATAATTTCAGCATTAATGTAGTTAATTCTACTTAGAATAGAATTTTAAACAATTCACAGTACTTTTAACCTACAATCACGGCATTGTTAACAGTCCCTGCATAATTATTTTTCTTCAATATATGTTTTAAAACAATGTCTGCTGAAATATTTAAATAATAGAATAACGTATATATATTTTTCATTTTTGGCAGCAAATCTAGCCAAAGCCGCACATAATCAATTTGTCTGAATACCAATATTAAACTTCATAAATGCCAATGCCTGGAAAAAGCAAAACTATTTAATGTTCCAAGGCTTTCAATATAATTCAAGAACTTGCACGAATCTTACTACGTGCATTAAAACAAAGTATAATATTATTACCTTGTCCCTTGCCTACGTGTCACCCCTGCCGCTCCCTGTTCCGTGCTAGTTTGTCCCCCAATAGATGGGGCGCCCTCACCTCCGCTGCTTCCACTGGAAGGGGAACAGTGACCCCGGGGAGAGTCGGCTCCCTCTGGGGT
>JAODAI010008026.1:0-13033 GCA_027575025.1 Scotoplanes globosa | reverse complement strand
TATACATATATATATATATATTGAGAAGTCGAGAAACTTGTTATGTGCCTAAATTATATTAGCCCACATTAGCGTGGATTATATTATTGTAATTAACAGTAATTAACTTTGAGCGTACAGCCTACCAACTATGGATTAATCCAATGCACCATTTCATTGAAAATATAAAAACCTGTCAAACCCTAGCTTTACTGGGAGGTAGAGGTAATACTGACTCCTTCGAGCAACCGCTTGTGGTATAACATTTTCCTTCTATGACTTTTTTCGTTCCCGTCTTAAGCATATATTGACACTATTCCCGTCTAAATCGGACGTTCCATGTAGGTGTCGCGTGAATTGTAAATGGGCAAATATTGCATGTACCCCAAAGTATGTGGAACATATATATGTGGTAGGTGTTGTAACAATGCTATTTGTAAATAGATTGACGTTTAGTTAATTGCGTAAGTCTGAACTTGTTGCCAGATACAAACTCTTTCATCGCAACAATAAAATACCCAAAATTCAACCAATAGAACGCAGGATGAAAAACAATAGAATACATATACAAAATACCAAAAATCACTAAAACAAATGAATAAATAAGAAAATACTCAAATTTGACATTTAAATCCATTTTTACGCATCAGTCCCGAAATATTTTCCTAATATCACGCATGCCTTCCGTTTATCTATATCCTATATTATAATGAAATCATATTAGATTTTAAGCTAGATTTGGATTAATTTCGAGTATTTTAAGAAACTAATGTTAAATTTGAATTAGCTCATATATAATTATAGAAGTTAACATACTATGATATTTTTGGCTTCATGTTATTCAGAACATATTTTCGATAGTCACACCAGTCAATCAGCTATATCATGAACGAGCTATTATAGGGGGTAAGTGGGAGGGGATATATATATATATATATCATATCAAGAGGTTGCGATCATTTGAAGTCACGTTTATATTTAGTGTGTAAAATCCTCAAGAAAATCGTCAAATTTTATATTAAATTCTTAATAATTTATAAGCCGTACAGTCATTTGCTCTAGCTAAACGTGTTTGTTGATCAGTAATTAAATCTCTTTGAGAAAATACTAAATTAAAATGTATATATATATATAATGACTTTGCCGTACTTCGATGTTTCAAAAATTTATATTTTTTCAAATGTCAATGCAAATTCACTGAAATTATACATATTTAATCGCAAAATAATCTTCCAAACACTTTTTACTCATGTAAATATTAATTTTCACATATTTGCTAAATTGGTTTCTTATATTCCATTTCATTATACAACCAATGGTATTCAACATAATATATATATCCCTTAAACTTTGCCGTACTTGGGGCATTCACAATTACTAAATTTCTTGAAAATAACCACCAAATGACTGGAATTGGACCGTTCCATTATTTTGTAGGTTAATAAAAAAAATATCTTAAAAGGTTAAGCATTGTTAACTTTTTTCTCACAAATAATATGTAATACTAATTAACAATAATCCTTGTATACTTAATAAAATCATGTATAACTTCAAATAACTACACACTTTAAATAAAGGTAGTCAGTGAAATGTTTATATCCCTATATTATAATGACATGCTGACGTTGCTCAATATGAAATGATTGCGCTGCGTACACAACCTGTCGATATTAAGAAGATAGGCATATATGATATAGCTGTCTGTGTAATTACATCATACATATGGGGGAGGCCTCGTTTGAGATGGAAGTACTGTGTTGAGAGGGATTTTAAGAGGGCTGGTGGGGTTGACGATTGGAGGGCCAGGGCTAGGAGTAGAAGAAGTTGGAGAGCTTTGGCCAATGATGCTGTAGTTAGTTAGTGCATTCTTCCTCACCCCTTCTGTAGCGATACATGAGGTAGATATAGATATATATGATATAATACATTTTAATATAGGCATACTATTCTCACTATTTACTGAATTCCAGCCATATCCATATTTCAGATGATATGACATATTAAATAGTTATTGAATATGGCACGCTTTAGTTGACAAATCTGTGTTTAGTCAAAATATTGGGTTTACGCATACGCCGACTAATGAGCAATTTATGATACTATTGTGAATATATTTGATAATTAATGATGCCTTTCCTAATATTAATTAATACTCGTGGTATACATTTACACTGTACTATACATATTACTGGGCTATGTGTGGCAAATGTGTCAAACTAATTGTTTACTGTTTACGCATACTAATGGATAATTGCAATTGATATGGCAATACATGTTTGGCATTTGCAGCTGCTACTCTTTGGAATAAATTACGAGATAGCGTCAAATCATGTGATGCATCTGTCCGTTTTAAGAAGTATAATAAGACCCATATGTTCACACTTCATTATGTGTAATACATTATGTACATGTGTGCATTATAAATCGCTGTGGAGCGCTTTGAGGTGTGACGTTTGGTCATATGCAGGAAAATCATTATATAAATCATCATTAGTATTAGTATTATTAATGTGAATATATTTACATACTTCATTACTGAATTAGTTAGTAATTAATATACATTGTAGATATTATATATACATATATATGTATATATATATATATATATATGATATGTCAAGTCAGAGTTTGCAAATATGTTTAAAATTAATGATATACCATGTACGCATATTAATGAGCAAATATTGATGTATGAGAGGGGCATTTGCATATAAATTGAATGATTGCATTTGTTAATGAAAAATATCCTAAGTGGTTTATAATCATCCATTTACTATTTATATTCGGTGTCAAATAAATAACCCAAATTTGAGTTTTTACATTTACGCATATTAGTTAGCTGTACTTAGTATTTTTACTAATATACGAACAGTCAAAATAGGAAAATTGCAGTTTGGGGGTACTATTAATTTAAAATATGGTGTATAACATTTCATGACATGTATGTGAGTTGTAACTGGTACACCGATCACTGGGATTTAGTAAAAATTGGTTGAATTAGTGTTATTTTAGGTGTTGGTACTTCGGCACGTTTTCAAGTAATTCATTCAATTGTCAATCTGGCATAAGTCCGTGATTTTTTGTTGAATTTCCATATTTTTATATTTTGTGTTTGCTTTAAATAGTTCTTCACATTAATACTATATATAAAGAAAGACACAACATCAAATATTAAAAATAATGTTATGTGCATACTAATATACACGTTAGTCGAGCGCGGTCAGTATTGGTCCGAAGACTACACAGAGTAAGCTTCACTATATTTCAGCGAATAAATAACGCTTCTGGGGTGGTATTAACAGTCATTTTGCGGTGGGTGAATCTCAACATTGCTTGGACAAAGGTAGCGCATAATGCATTCCGTACCCTTTTAAAATATGTTCTCCAGATTACTCCCTTCCCGAATTATCCTCCACAGTTTTAAACGTCTCTGATACATCCACTCGATCTGTCATAATGAAATTAAACCATATTTTCCACAATTGTCCATGTTATGTAGTTCAAATAACGCTTCAAAATGTATCTACGATCACAATCGGCAACACAGTGCGTTATAGGTGTATAGCTATGACGTAATTGCAACTCAAACGTATTCATATACATACTATTTTTGCCAGTGGTTACCATATTCTCCACTGAATACTGTCCATAATATTGGTATACTTATGATGTCCGACTGTAATATTACATAATCTTAACAACTTCAACTGGATATTTTCGAGCACCTTTAGTATAATATACTTTAGCGGGGTATTGATATTATTGTGTACATGCTATACCGGGGACGTTATACCAGTGCATAGGGGGATTTTTGCATTGCAATTTGGGCCGGGATTGTGACGACAATACTTGCACCAAATGTAACTGCAATAATTATAGCAGGGATTTATCGGGGATTTATTCGGGATATAGCAGGAACTTTCGTGTTTGACCCGCTAGTGTGAATTAGCTGGGTGTACCGTATGCTGCAATGCACCGTATGTATGGTGAAGTACCTTCTTCACCCGACATCACTACAGTGCACACTATGTATTATTCGGCATACGAATGTTTCAATGTACAGTATGTATGGGTGAGTTCCTTCTTCACCCTACTAATGATGCAATGTACAGTATGTATGGCGTAGTTCATTATGAGTTCGTTATTCACCCTACTAATGCTGAAATGTACAGTATGTATGAGGGAGTTCCTTCTTCAACATACTAATGCTGCAGTGTACATTATGTATGGGTGAGTTCATTGTTCACCTTATTAATGCTGCAATGTACAGTATGTATGGTGGGGTTCTTTATTCACCTTAATAATGCTGCAATTACGTATTGCATAGTTTCTTATTCACCGCACTAATGCTTCAATGTACAGTATGTATGTGGGAGTTCCTTCTTAACCCTGCTAATGATGGAATGTACAGCATGTATGGAATAGTTCCTTCTTCATCCTACAAATGTTGTAATGCATAGTATGTATGGAGGAGTTCATTATTGACCATACTAATGTTTCAATGTACAGTATGTATGTGGGAGTTCCTTATTAACCCTGATAATGATAGAATGTACAGTATGCATGTCGGAGTTCCTTCTTCGCCATACGAATGCCGATAATGTATAGTATATGTGGGGGAGTTCCTTATTCTCCCTACTAATACTGCCACGTGCAGTATGTATGAGGGAGTTCCTTATTCACCATACTAATGATTCAATGTACATCATATGTGACGGAGTTAATTATTCACCCTAATAATGCTGCAATGTATATATGGCGGAGTTTCTTCTTCATCCTACTAATGATTCAATGTATAGTATGTATGTCAGAGTTTCTTCTTCACCCCACTAACGCTACTATGTAGAGTATGTATGGGGTAATCCGTATTCATCCTGCTAACGCTATAATGTACAATATGTATGACGGAGTTCATTATTCGCCCTGTTTATGCTGAAATGTACATTATATATGGGGGAGTTTCTTCTTCACCCTACTAACGATATAATGTATAGTATGCATGGGGAAGTTTCTTCTTCAATGTACTCATGATACAATTTACAGTAAGTATGACGGACTTCCTTCTTCGCCCATATCATGCTGAAATGTACAGTATATATGGGGGAGTTTCTTCTTCACCCTACTAATGATTAAATATACAATATGTATAGGGAGTTCCTTCTTCAATATAGTAATGATACAATGTACAGTATGTATGGCGGAATTTCTTCTTCGCCCTACTCGTGTTGAAATGTACAGTATGTTTCGACCTTCTTCACCATACTAATGATGCAATGTACAGTATGTATGGGGGAGTTCCTTTTTCGCCGTATTAATGATACAATATATATTATGTATGGGGAATTCCTTCTTCGTCTGTTTTAACAAAATATGTTTCATTGAAACATCACACGGGAATGATGAGGTAAATGCAAATGCAATCAAATATAATAATTAACTACATTGCTTTCCAATTAGTTTCCACTATGCACTGCAATAACCATGGTATTGCAATTAACACCGACAGCTGTTAAATGTATCTTGGTGTTAGTGATGAAGTTGATACCAACCATGGTGGTATTTGTACACACATTGAAGTATATTTATGCTCACATCAGCTCATTGGGGTTAAATCACTGTACATGTTGACAACGTGATTGTAACATCAACTATTGAACGCCACAATTTTGCAATGTAGATGTTAAAAGAAAAAAAACTAACACAAACTTAACTATACGTTGACTAAATCATTTCCCTCAGTGTAAAAGTAGTGACTGCGGTTTACTACCAACATGTGACCATTGTGCTGAAAATTTAAAATATGTAAAATATTATAAACAGTAAATGGATATTTGTTTTCCATATATCAAATAATACTTTCCAAGTGGTAATTGTGTTTGCCATAACCAGTGCTTATCAATATAGGTGCGACATTGGATCACTATTTGGAATGTGTATTTTGTTGTGAAATTAAAACAATTATCCCTACCTTTGATATCAGATATACATGTAACTAAAAATCAATTGATTGGTGAAGTTAACCATAACCTACCCGGGCGATTTTGATATAACACATGTAACGTGGTAATTGAGTTTGCCATAACCAGTGTTTATCAATATAGGTGCGACATTCGCTATTTGGAATGTGTATTTTTATAGAGTGAAATTAAAACAATTGTCCATACCTTTGATATCGGATATACATGTAACTAAAAATAAATTTATTTGTGAAGTTAAGTCCTCAAAATACATACCTATACCTTTAATTATTGTATACAGCATATATTGGCTTCCTCTTAAAACCCCACCGTTCGTAGGAACATATCAGTATTACGAACTTCCCATCCAAATGAAATCCTGACCATACTGCATCATAATGTATATCTCCATATTTGATTCGTCATTTAACCACATACCAAGTCGTTGGCTTTTGACCTGAAATCAGATGAACTACACCTCCTGAAACTATTAATCGAAAACTTTGAGATCAGCTTTGGATACATACTAATATTTGCAATGCACAGTGCGACTGTTCGTGTGTCATCCTCATCATATTATATATTTCAAAGGTACTCTAATAACAATCACATATCCAATATCACTATTGCCAGCTACCACTTAACTCAACATATCATAATACTTACAACAACTACACCAGCAGTCCCCCATAAACCCCCTAATATACGCAGATGGCTGCAGTTTCATATGCATGTCCGAAGATCAGTATCGTATGAACCATCAAATATAAACCACCCAGGACCTTTTTGAAGGAAGGTATTTACGCTGCAATCTAACATACACATACACCTATGACATAACTAAAACTGGTACCACTGAATGGAAAACTGTATATATTTATGAAGTCTACTTGGCATAACACACTACATAAAGATAAGAACAAATATAGATATGGTATCCATGTATAGACTGAAACACATATGGGAAAGCAGATGTATATCGCTGGAAAGGAAGCTCATAATCTTAAACTAGTGTATAAAACCGATTTTCTTAGCCAAACTGAAATGAGGACTCTAACAGCTTCCCTTGAAAACAGATCAGCGCATGCCAATGACCACTTCTCAGAAAATTACTAAACATCAAGTGGCCAACACAGATTTCCAATAATGATTTATACACCAAAACTGCACCAGGAAAGGAAATTGACTCTCATTATACAATAAGCAAGACTTCGTGCATTAGGTCACGCATTACGGATAACAAAAACAACCCTACAATACGTATAAGCTGAGAGGTAGACGAGAAGATAGAGAGGAAGGAGCACACATACTTACCTGGTTGACCATAGTCAAGAAACAACTAACTACATAGTGGTTTAATTGTGTGGTGTTTATGCCGTGGGACTAAGGAGAGGTGAATGGCGGGACTTCGTTGGGGGAGACACGGTGCTGAAATATAAGCGCACAATTAATCGATGATGATAATATTTTAAATAAAACAACTGTACTGACGACAAGCTATATTAATCATGTACTTTTGACATGAGGTACTATCACAACCTCGTGGTTGGTTGTACTGTGAAATTACATCCGTTACCATGCCGACTCGTATTGCTGGTCATATATGGGGTCAGTTGGGACAATGTCAGTGTTATAACTCATAACCAACACATACCTGTTCAATATTATGTTTACATGAGAGTTTTAATATAATATAGTTGGCTGATTGCGTTTAATGGATAATTTATATCCTTCCGATTTAATAGCACCGTCCTCGGATTTGTATGTTAGTAGAAGTTCACTAGAATGTCGACGATGTTCCAGTAATTTACGTTGATCATCGAGCGAGAAGGCAACCGCCTGGGGTGCCAGTCCTGTACGATGATCATCAAGCGAAAAGGCAACCAACTCGTGTTCACTGGACTGTCGGCCATGTTCCAGTCCTTTACATTGAGCACCAATCAAGAAGGCAACCAAGTAGGATTCCAGTCATATACGCTGAACATAAAGATATGGCAAGCAACTCGTATCCACTGGACTGTCGGCCATGTCCCAGTCCTTTACACTGAGCATCAGGCAAGAACGTAACCAAATCGAGTTTCGAACTACAGTTTTGTCTCCATCCTTACATGTGATTGATCTAGCCATTGTTACACGTTATCCGTTTTTAGAGATGGCGATAGTTTAACCATGTTTTAATAAGTTGTTTATATAGGTATATGAGAATGGTAGGTATATTGATAAATTACTAAATATAATGACAATAATATGTGTTTATCATTATTTAGTAGGCCTACTGTAAATAGTATTAGTTATGCGAGTGCATGTGTATACTTGACATATATACATATATGGTTTATAACTTATAGTGGAAAATAGTTTATTTTTGTATTATTTGTTAATACTGTCCATTATTATTACACATTTCGTAAATATATCGACCACAAATTGTCAGAGAAGCTGGCACATGCCTTAGCCACTTCTCGCCGCATTGATTGATGCAATGGATTTCTACCTGGCCTTCCTCGTTCCGAAATGAACAAGCTATAGCACACACATAATGCTGCCGCCAAGTTTCTAACTCAATGTTGTGCACGATATAACATCACCTACTCTGATTACCCATGCATACACGTACTACTTTCAAAGTGATCCTTACATTGTATAACATCGACCGTGGTAATACTCCGGAATATATAACTAAATGTATGGATATTATACACCCGATGCACCCTACTCGATTCCATTTATATTGTCTTAAACAAACTTTTTCTGGATGGGTCCATCACTCTGGAACGCCTTGCCAGTTGAAATACGAAACACCCCCAGCTTCGACTTCTTCAAACGTAATCTGAAATATATCTTGTTCAACATTACTTTATTCCACCATGTTATGCCTTCTCCTTGCTTGATGTTTCCTCGAGAGCTTTGAGGGTCTGCATAAAACGATGTATACTTATCGTTTATTATTATTATTATTATAAATGCGTGGGGCATTTTTTTACCGGTCAAATTTATATGATACACTGCAAGCAGCCATATATATATAACGTGTACGGGTTTACAATACACTAGAGCAATTTCCTTGAAATATGAATCTGACAGGCATTTTTCAAAAAAAAACTGGCGAAATATACTGTTATAAAGCACATGGACATGTTGTATCCGAATATTTTGTTCGACATGCTGAAATATTATTTTTCGGTACATAACCATCCTAAAACATAATAGCCGCCAGAAATCCTTAAAATGGACATAACATCATATTGCCAACATGCAATAGTGTCAATAACAACTGATGCAATTATCATACCAACACATCTAACTATGTATAGGTGTGGTAAACATGTACATGTGATGCATTGTTCAAGCACCCAAACACCAGCCACGCCAACTCCTATACAATATTCCTGTGTTCAAATATGATAAATGGGCATATAACATACAACCCTAGTCCCTCTAGTTGGTCAATGTTAACTTGAAGATATGTCATTGATCGCATTTCCCCATCCACATACACAGCATCCACGCTCCACTCCACATGTTATTACATTAATATACCGATAATGGGCGACTGGTATCTTAAATAGTATGATGCTAAATATATGCATGATACTTATATGACGGTACAATTTTCGAAATTCTACACTTGAATAATACATAATTCACACTATGACCTCCCCACCGGTATCACCCAATACGAACCATGTATTACGATTTATATTTGCTTCTGTATTATCATAACGTAAGATTCCGAGAATCCATTTACAGGGATGGGTGTTAGTGAATACGATATATTATATTGTATCATATCCAATGTATATATTATCACTATGCATATCGTTATAAGGCTAGCCACTTCTAGAACAAGACATAGGAAAAACACACTATGCATCCTTGAAAATATTGTCTATAGCTATACTAGAGAAAATAAAAAATAATTGTAAATCACGTTTGCCTTAAGCAACTCTACGCCAGGCAACTATATGCCCAAACAAATTATTGAGTTATTTCACAATACAGATCATATAATTAACAACACAAATATTATTACCATTGACACAGCCTTCTAACACTTTGACAGGCATAGAAGTTGGAAATGGAGCGATTGTCCTACCTACAGTAGTTTGATGCAAATACTATTTTTCACTTCTTAGTATAACATATTGCCAGCAATGATTCAACTCTTAATGGAAAATACATGTTGTGCCATTTAGGTGGCGGCATATTAGAGCTGACCATTATCTGGCGGCTTACTATAGAACATACATTCCTCCAAAAGCTATAGTCATTGTTATATAGGTAAGGACAGCTATAATCGGAGTCAACATCAATGCAATCACTACATAATCACATTTGAAGAAAATGGTTTGATACACCAAATTATATTCCCTAAACATACATTACAAACTGGGGATATAAACAAAGCATTTTTTTATTAAATGCGTCAACCAGAATTACCAAAATCAACCTGGACATCATTCAACCAAAAGCACATAATGGTATATCCATAAAAAATCACTGATTTGGTAATGTTGTGGTTACATGTATACTCCAACACATGAGCTTTGAACGCTGCATAATGTTGGTCGAATAAATCTTCATATACCGGCCAGTATATGCCAAATATCGCTGCCCTTTCAGTATAATAATCTATATTTCCTGGATATGTATATATATATATATACTGTGTAATCACCTAAAAGGGTTCTCCCGCACACAAACATGTTTGTGTGAAATATGTTATATGTGAGCAGCTGTAAAAACGTTAACTTTAGAGGTAAAATCATCCAGTGCGTATTTTAAGATGGAAACTGGTGGAGAGTTTCTGGCTAAGTCAGGAAGATAGTTACAATTAATAGTAGTGTTATATATATAATGTATACTTGAAAGCATTGGCTATGGGCTGCAGTTGGTGGTAGCTTATATCATAATTACTCCAGGGGGCATTTATGGTGGTATGTAATACAGGCGTTGTCCTTATGGCGATGTATGTATCAATTGTCTTGTAGAACAAGTTTTGTAAGCTTCTTGTTCTTCTCGTTTTGATCGAAGGCCACTTCAAGGTGTTGAGTATATATGAGACAGAAGAGGTATGGATGTAGTAATTGTATATGAATATGTATGCGTTGCGTTGATTCATTTCGAGTTGGGCGATTATTTTCTGATGAAATGGGTCCCATATATTTGAATATTATTCAACTGATGGCCGAACAGTGGTATTGAGCGATATACGTGGGGTATATAAATGGATGTCTGTGTGTGGATAACAATTGGATAACAATTGGAATATTTAGACCAACTTCCGAAGAAAAAATAAATGATTCAAAAGTGTACACGAATATGGAGCGTGCATACACACTTGCATTAATAGTTAGTGCTTTCACAACTCTTGACATTTATGGAGATCGAATGTAGAGATTTGAAGGACACGTTATTAAATACAGCTTTCACAACTCTTATTTTATGTTTCATGTAGACCGATTGTCTGGGTTTGAAGAACAAGTTATTGCATACATCGAAATTAGATGAAGGAGATGGCTATGGTATAATAGCAACCTCATATCTGGATTTGTTCTGAGTAAAGATACATATGTCAATTTGTAAATGTAGTGGCAGTATATGAATACGGTGTGTGTATGAACACACCGCTATGACAACACAATATATGCCAGGTAGGGAATATACACTAGCTTAAACGAACCAGTTACCCACTGCAATTAAATATTAATTCATCAAGGTCAGTTTCTTTGTCAATGGATGATACCAGACATTTAATCAGATATACCCGGACTACAGTCGGCAGGAGTAGCTACATGGAACGGATATAATAGGCGGTGATATAAACACAACAAACACAGCATAATTTAGTTGGTGGACGCTGTCATGTTACAGCTGAACTTGTATTATAATGAACACAAGGTCAATATTCATGTCTGGACATATTTGTCAAATAGTTTACAATGATGCTATACCTGTAAGAATGAAACGAGACAGGTTTAATGAACCCAGAAATATCCAGTGATACTCTGTGAATATATAGCTACAATGGATTTCGCAACAACTGATATTCAGGAGTCTCTACACTGAATGCTAGTCAGATACAATGCAATGGTTTGTGAACGACTGATTTAGTATCTCTGATAATGACATTACAAAAATCAACTTAAGATAGACTCTACGTAAGTCAAAGGGGCCAACATTATAATAATTGACTTGACACAGACGTACGTTAAGGGAAAGGAAACTGCATATGTTCGGAAAGTACTCCAGCGGTTCATTATATCCATGGTAATCTGAAGGTTGTAATAAAAGCCATATTAACCGATGTGATGACATAATATGTGATATGTACATCGGAGCCTACCTCTTATATCATATCATGTTTAGTTATACATGTATGGTAAGGCCATACTGGTCACACTTGGGAAAGTTTCAAGTATACATGATTAAATACTTTACCCTATTTCCCATTTCAGCATTTACAACTATTTCAAATAAAACAGTTAATAAAACAGTTAGGATCACTTACTGCTATACAGGGTCTGTGTAAATCCAAAATGTAGTTTTTTTCGCATCCGGCCAAAAGTATCACAATGCTATTTGTAGTTATGTGGATGAAGTTTTAAAGTGTATACATTCTCTCAAACCGGGCAAGGCACCGGGCATAGATTGCTCGATCAATGGACCATACTTTAGGTCCTGTTCTTACTCATATTTTTAACCTTGTTTTTGTAAGTGGTGTTTACCCCAATACGATGAAAGTTGCTAAAGTAATTCCACTTTTCAAAAAAGGTGATTCTACTCAGCTTGAAAACTACCGACTAATAAGACTTTTATGCTGTTTTGATAAACTCTTAGAGTTAGCAATTGATAAAAGGCTCAGGCATTTTTTTAACCAAAAATCTGCTTTTTATAATTTCCAATTTGGTTTCATGGAAGGTCATTATACAAGTCATGCCTTATTAAAGACTAGTAATAATATTCGTTCTCATCTTGACATTGGTAATAATGTGAAGGGTTTGTATCTTGATCTTAAACAAAGCTTTTGATACTGTAGACCATACTATTTTATTACAGAAACTATACCACTATGGTATTAGAGGCTTGGCGTACAA
>JAODAI010007915.1:0-13033 GCA_027575025.1 Scotoplanes globosa | reverse complement strand
TTGATTAGCTCAGATGTAATGGAGTCAAATTTTCGTCGTTTGGTGATGATTCTTGCAGATGTGCGTTGAACATTTTGGAGTTTATTTTCAAGTGACTGGTTTATGCCGATCAAAAGGCTGTTGCAATAGTCTAGTCTTGAAGTGACAAGTGTATGAACCGCTAACTTTGTTGCTTCGGTAGTTAGCATTTTTCGTGCCCTACCAATGTTAGTGAGATGGTAATTATCATCCGTATTCAAACGGGACTTATTGTAAACAAGGGGTTTCATTCCTGATCATGTGCACCCAAATCATTTAGTGTGTGGTGTATTGGAAATAGTCGTTACGTCATGAATGAAACCCCTTGTTTATATCGAGTCCATGTTCGAACACCTGACCTTCTGGCCACGAGTCCATCGGTGACAAACGCCATCTACCATCGCAGGGCTTAATAAAACCAATAACATAGGCCCAAACCCGTCATGGATATTATTAGACATTTCAATTAGGTCAAAACGATTGACTCAGGAAGTCGTACGGCTGAACAGTTTGCCGAGTATGAATGAAGTTGTGCATCAATTGGCTAATGTAATGAACACTGAGATCGCGCCCTCTACTGATGCAGACCAATGTTGCTCAAATTTAAAAAACACTATCACGCTCAAAATGTTGCCTTATCGCTTAATATTGGTATGCAAACGAGACACTCGGTCTTTAACCCTCTTAGGACAGCGTAATGTCTCTGTGGCACTGGCCTTCAGGACCAAGCAGTTCCGCAAAATGTGGCATTTCCCATGCACAAGGACATTCAATCATTTTCTACATGAAAACTATCATCTAATATTAACTTTTGTAGTGTAGCAAAGTTGATTGGCATGAAATAATCTACATTTTGGTATAAAAAATAAATTGCACAGGAACGTATGATGTACCAGTACACAAGTAATATAAATGAAATATATCAAGATGAATGGAAAGTAACGTTACCAACGTATTATACGTTGAAACCATTCTAGTCACGTTTTCGTTCACTTGCTGCTAAAATGCTGCAGAAATTTCCAATGTCACCTTATGTCAGGTGATATACCATGTGATAGATAATTTTCTTTCCTGTGGAATGGAAGTGTCGAAGGGGGCTATGTATATGGGTTAAATATTTCTGAACAAACGCCCACTATATATGATAATACAGCAGTGATTACTTGAAAAAAAATGTCAGTATATATATATACTCCTGTCAGGGTGGGATGGAAATTAGGAAGGGGATAACGCCCTCAAAAAAAAAACAAAAAAAAACTGATATTTTTTTAAAGATGTTTTTAGTTTCCACTGACAAAAAAGGTCCTGCAGTTGTATGTGTGGTGTTTATTTGTACCTAGGTTGATGAATGCAGCTATTTTTTAACCCTAACATATATCATATTGCAGTGATTTATCTATTATTAAAAATTTCAACAACAAAAATCTGAAGGGGGGGGGTAAATACCCCTATTTTCAGAGGGGGAATCCCCCTACCCCCTGGCGGAAACCCTGCCTGTATGCACAATTCCCCTTTTGAAATGATTATTTCAGGCCCTCACATCAACGTAGATCATGGATATTATTACACACGTCAATTAGGAAATTGCACAAATTCACACAGGAAGTCGTACAAGCGGTACAGTTTGCCAAGCACCTAACATACATGTGCAATGTGATGAACAGTGATATTACGTCAGTCCACCCACCAGCAGACCCGGATCAATGAATTAATAGCACTACAGGGTAAAGGAAATCAAAACAGGAACTGCTGCTATGTGATTTATAGAGCTGTGATATACGAGTATGCATGGCAGGATACCTACTGTTTACAATATATCATCTGAATCCGGATCTGAATGAGCTAGCTACAATGTAGACCCTGTACTGGAGATGAACGGGTCTAGGAAACACTTTCATTTTCATATTTCAGCAATATATTTTTTTTATAAATTATAGAGTAGGCAACAATACATTGCAATCGAATATAATTGCTTAAACTATACTGCTGTACAATGACAAAACAGTGCATGTCACAAAATGGCGGGTTGTTTTTAGTCGTTCGCTAAAACGTAAAGTTGTCTTGCTCTGTGGTACCAAGTACCAGTATGGGAATAATTTGTTCTCTGTTACAGTTGAGAATAATTTGTTCTCTGCTACAGTCATACTGGTAATATGGTGGATATATACAGCCTGTATATGAAGGGGTTTATCATTTTGAGAGGGGAAAGTTGAAAATTGTAGTTAAAAGTACTATATTTCATACCTAAACCATGATACTGGTGTCACTTGCACCCTTTTTAATAGGAAATCAAAACAGGAACTGGCGCTATGTGATTTATAAAGCGGTGATATATGAGTGTGCATGGCAGGATACCTACTGTTTTCACTATAACGTCTGAATCCGGATCTGTGTGAGCTAGCTAGTATACAATGTAGGTAATGGAGATGACCGGGGGTCTAGACAACACTTTCATTTTCATATTTCAGCAAAATAAAATGTTTATGGGCTACATGTTTATGGGCTACATGAATGAATACAAACATGTACACAACGATAAATTGTAACAAAATATATAGCTCAAACAGCCTTGCGATCCGTCAATGCAATAATATAGACCGTTTATATGCACTACCTGTATCATAATAATATTACATAGATGGTTTATATGCACTGCCTGTATCATAATAATATTACATAGATGGTTTATATGCACTGCCTGTATCATAATAATATTATATAGATGGTTTATATGCACTGCCTGTATCATAATAATATTATATAGATGGGTTAGAACAACAGCTGTATCATAATAATATTATATAGATGGTTTATATGCACTATCTGTATCATAATAATATTAGATGGTTTATATTCACTGCCTTTATCATAATAATTGATTGCATCTTTGGCACTAGACAGGCTCAAATGTCTTATGAGTAAATTCCCTCTGTCACCTATCAAAAAAGGAGACATTTAATATTTTCTTAGAGGAATTTTTACCTCTTTGGAACAACAAAAAAGACGTGATTGCCTATTTTGTCACTTTCATTCTTTTTCCTTGGAGAGACTATGGCTTACTAGCTCATAGGCTAAATAATGAAAAGGGAAATCTTCATGGTTGTAGGTCTTTTTCTTGTCCTTTTAATTATTTTGATAACTTTTCAGAGGAATATTGTCAATCCCCACGATTGTCCGTCCCCACCCCCCAAGGATATGTGCTCAGGCCTGTTGCAGCAGCTTCACTGGTTGTCAGTTCATCTCGCATTGAATTCAAAATTATGGTTGTTATCCACAAAGAAGATTAAAGTCGCATCTATTTTTAAGAGCCTTTTCTGTTTGACTTTCAGCGCCACTGAACATTGTTATTAACTTTGGATATTATTTGTTTGATTGATCGTTTTTTTTTTAACTCGAGCTCCCGGGTCACTGACACGGAGGAACCTGGAATGCTGCTTGAAAATAAATCCGAAGACTGGTGACACTCCTGTACTATAAAAAATGTGCGAGCTTATACTAAGCTAGTGGTACCATTCAATACTATGTTAACTTGGTATAAACGATTGTATGAATGGCGTTAAAGAGCTATTTATCGAAAATCAAACAATTAAAATTGAACCGTGACTTCTGGGTGACCCTTGGAAATTGAACAAGACTCTTAGAAATTGAACTGTGACTCTTGAAATATATTCCTGAGAGTTATAGGACTCTTTACCCCTAAAAAACTCTGTTCTGTTGATTGACACACAACGATATCAAATGTAACTACGGATGAACACCGCACTTTTGCCATACTTTTCTGACTAAGTGAGTAGTGACCAGAAGTGACAGAGAAGACAAAATAAATCTTACCCCGGGATCGCCAGTTTAATGTCCCAACCCGACGGACGAAAGGATGGGGTGGAGGGTGAGAATTTATAAACCAATGAATGAATAGGTTTCCTGGCCCATTTCAACAGGTTATATATGAGCCACCCAAACCCTTTGATATACCAGTTAGAGCTACTGGAATATGAATCGATCCTGAGATGATTCAAACCAGGACTACCAGAGAGTCAACTTACCTCTACAAAAATGGGAAAAGAAATCATTGAGCGGTATAATATCATCAATAGTCTACCTTATTTGCTAAAAGCACAGTTGGAATTTTTGAGCCATCTGGGAGTTGTACTTTTCCATCCAGATCGTTCTTCCATTTCGACACGGCTTCAAATGTTGAGGCCCTCGTCACGTCAAAGACAATGAAACAACCCACTGCTTCCTTGTAATATACCCTGGTCATGTTTCCGAACCTTTCTTGACCTAAAAATAACAAAATAGTATTTTACAGTACTTGGTGTAATACTTAATACTATTTTCACATTTTTTATAAATATTTTTTGTCACGGATTATCTTAAAATTTGACTTAATTGAAAATGATAATTTATATTTTAATTTAGTTATTGTTAGATCCCCTAGTTGATAAGATATAAATACTACTGCATAGCAGTATTTGGAAAGAAATAATAAGTATAGCTGAGATTTAACCAGCCTCGATATATTTATGGGGTTAAATGTTTTGCATTTGCTACTGCAACATTTTGGAATAATTTACCCGAGAGTGTCAGGTTATGTGATACCTTGATTCAATTTAAGAGGTCTCTAAAAACTCATCTTTTCAAACTTCACTTTGGTTGATATACTTTCTTGTATTTAGATATGTTCATGATTGTTGATTATAATTGTTGATAATGTTATATATTAGTTTGCAAAATGCTTTGAGCTGTGGCCTTCTGGTCTTATGCAGGAAAGGCGCTATATAAATATTGACTATTATTATTATATATTGATGAAAAGTATCATGATTAATCCATACCTCTCTGGTTCCCATACGAGATGATGTTTCAGACTCTATAGTAACGGAACTACTCGTGGACCCGGTGTCCGTCCTCGCTAACTCCTCTTCAAGAAGCTGAACCAGGTCTCCTGAAAAGATATACCAATGACAACATATCAATGTGATTTCAACAGTTCATATAGTACACAATACTGCTCATATCTAACAATACTTAACTATCAGGGATAATGGCGCCAAGCTCAGAATGTTTTCCTAACGTAGGATCACTAGATTGCTGACAATGCTTGAAATTGCACAAACTATCATATTTGAAAGCTTGGAGTCCATTTTCAACTTTTCTGTAAATATATGTGATCATAACAATATAATTACTATGCCCCTATTATGCCAAACATACATTATTGAAAAATAATTGAGCTTTATGAATATGTGACACACCAATCAGCAAATCAGCAACATTGGGTATTATGTTGGCAACTTCATTTTGAAAAAAAGGCATATTTCATAAAAAAATAGTCATTTGTGTCAAAAGTATTTTCCCATGTTTAACCATTTTCAATTTGTTTACTTCCCAATGCCGTGGAGTTTCATTATGGTCATTGTCATTTTAAATATTACATGTAAATGGACAATTTTCGCTTCCAATATTCCATTCCAATTATCATGTAATAATTTAAAACCACTGAAGAACATTGTTGAATATAACTTTTAACCATAAACTTTAACACATGATTTTCTGGTCATTGTCATTTAAATGTTACATGTAAATGGACAATTTTTGTTTCCAATATTGAGTACCTTCCAAATGTTGTATTTTAATGATTTGGCTATCAAAATAAAGTTAACGAACCCCCTCTTGAATATCGCATTAAAATCTCCATATTGTCAGTGGCTAAAAAATAACTTAATAGTCATTGTGTGTCACATGTAATGAATGGTTAATATCTGAAAACTGTCTCAGATTGTGACAGAATAGGTCACAATTGGTAGTGTGTGACTTTGTGCAATAATAACATCATCCATCCAATATTATACAAATAATGAATGGCTATGAGTGCAATGGGGCAGAATATTTCATGAGTTGACAGATTGCACTGGTTCCATTCAACGAGGCGGAGCCATTATTATATACCTGATCTGCCATGGTGGGTCACATATGTGATGCACCATGGCAGATCAGGTATCATGTCGGTATTCTTCAATTTGAGGAAGTTTTCCTCCAACACAGATCACATGTGAAATTGAGTATGACCGACTCCACCCCCAAAATTCAGCAACTTATAAATTGAATACTATCTTTTAACACCGACATTGCAACATGTCCAAGGGCCGACATAATACATGATCTGCCATGGTGCATCATATGTGATGAGTCGACACAAAACAATGCACAGAGTTTAAAATGATTGGTTGGGACAAATATTCAATTATTTCTAATGATTCTAATTTCTCTTACCTTTTGGTCCCTGCGTTGTAATTACAATATCTTCAATCCTCTTATATTTATACAGATTTCTTCTCAGGTCATCTATCGTCCGATCCTACAAACGTAAAAGAACCAATAATGATCCACAAATAATAAATGGAGTATTAGTGCAATAGTACTCAAAATATGTCCATAAGTTAAAGGATTGAATAGTGTATTCACTAAGGGCAAAACTTAGTGATTGTATAAATGGTGGCCTATTTTAAATTACCAAGAACATTACTAAGCATTCTACACAAATTATTATTGAGTGATGTCATAAATAATTATAAGGAACCCAATGCATATTGGTGAGAGACACTGGATTAAACACATCACTACTTGGTTGGTAATCGAAACAAGGCAATTATAACAAGAGTGTTGATCAGGATAATGACTATAATATCTTAAGAATTATGATCCATTAATTGCCTCAGATATCGTTGTGTCAGATTGTGCTGAACGGCCCATTTGCAACATTACAGTATAATAGCGCCGTTCTCATGATTTTTTCCTAGTTGAGGATCACTGGATTGTTGACCGTGCTCCAATATCATACGCTGAAATCAAGAAAAGGGACAACATGCACCATTTTAAAGTATTTGTTATGACCCAACTGCCAGTGGTCGGAAACCCACACAGACACGACACCTCTATTAGTGTCCTGACCTCCAGGAGGTGCTCTATCAGTAGCGCCATGCTGGCTGGATAAAGTGATCGTGCCTACCTTATCGCTGATTGATGTTTGCAGTGATCGTGCCTACCTTATCGCTGATTGATGTTTGCAGTGATCGTGCCTACCTTATCGCTGATGGATGTTTATAGTGATCGTGCCTACCTTATTGCTGATGGATGTTTGCAGTGATCGTGCTTACCTTATTGCTGATGGATGTTTATAGTGATCGTGCTTACCTTATTGCTGATTGATGTTTGCAGTGATCGTGCCTACCTTATCGCTGATGGATGTTTATAGTGATCGTGCCTACCTTATCGCTGATTGATGTTTGCAGTGATCGTGCCTACCTTATCGCTAATTGATGTTTGTAGTGATTGTGCCTACCTTATCGCTGATTGACGGTTAAAGTGATCGTGCCTACCTTATCGCTGATTGACGGTTAAAGTGATCGCGCCTATCTTATCGCTGATGGATGTTTATAGTGATCGTGCCTACCTTATCGCTGATGGATGTTTGCAGTGATCGTGCTTACCTTATCGCTGATTGATGTTTGTAGTGTTTCGATGATGTGCTGGTATCGGTCTCTGTCAGCGCCTGCAGCAACACAGACAAGAATGAAGAAAAAACATTTTGTCACTATTTAAGTAATAATAATTTTAACATTCTCTTTAGCGAGTATGGTGAAATAGATGTCTGCTATATTAATGAATGACTACATGGAGAGTAGACAATGAGTATCAGGTTCCCAGTAGAGTCAAAATTATAATGGGCCATATATACCAGACATCAGATTGATTTTAACATGTAATGAATTTTAATGGTTTTATCATTTTATATTTATATTTTATATTTTTTGTAATTGCTAATTTTTGTATGTTCTGATTTCATTGTTAACTTTTGATTATATATTATTGTTTGACAGAACCTTGCAGTATACCAGCTTCTGCTGAGCAAGTTACCCTGTATAAATACCAGTTAATAAATAAATAAACTGTTAGATTTGTGCTAACAGTTATGATGGCAATATTTGTAATTAACCCTTTCAAGTCCAGCTAGCTTTCAACAATACCTCTTCAGAGCGCCAGCTAGATTATTATTTTTACAAGTAAACATGCTCTGATCAAGTTATAGAGTAAAGGAGAGTTATGTATAACACTTTTACCTTTATTACGATACCAAAAACAATTGTATGGTGAACGATTGTCAAGTTATGAAATATTATTATAAGCCTCTCCATCGGACCGTTAGTTCCATTTTCTAACCATAATATCATGCATACCTATTCCGCGAACTGAATTCCCAGATTGTAATAACTTGAGATATGTCAATACCCAAAAAAAAATACGGTATAACGATATTACATATTGGTGAAGTATGTGACTCAAAACACATTATTATATATTAATGGTTCCTTGTTCTTTTTGTTTAATAATATACAAATTTTATGTTGGATGCAAAATGTAATTTAACTTTCACAAATTGTGTATTGTAATTAACGTAACACATTGAAGTGAAGGAAATAAAAACATTAATAGAGAGAGCGATAATATTAACGCAACATCAGCCTCAAGCTATATTAGTGCCAGATAGGTCAATTATATTCAAGTCCCATTCAGGGTTTTTATGATACAAACAAATAAAAGGAATGACCATCCTGGATAACTCCCTACTCTTATATAAAAAGGAATGACCATCCGGGATATTCTCCCTACTCTTTGCAAAAAGACGGCCAGACTAAAAAAAACAGACAGGTAGTCCTGCCCCGGGTACCGCCATCCGATGGATGCTCCTTACCTCGTTTATCCTACGAACCGACATAGTTATCCCGGGAGGGGTGGGGGGGGGTGGTGCCGCTGTAATGCAGACAGCTACTGGGAGCCACTGGTGAGAGTTGAGTGATTATTATAAACTGTAATCAATCTAACATACGTATCGTCGCTGGGCTGACAAAACATTGTATCTCATAAAAGTGACATTTTCAGGATTGCCAATAAATAAAATACACAGGGTATACGTTTGTGTGTGGCACCCTGTTTTCTTCACAATAAACAAAACACACAGGGTATACGTCACAGGGTATACATTTGTGTGTACCACCCGGTTTCCTTCACAATAAACAAAACACACAGGGTATATGTTTGTGTGTACCACCCGGTTTCCTTCACAATAAACAAAACACACAGGGTATATGTTTGTGTGTACCACCCTGTTTTCTTCACAATAAACAAAACACACAGGGTATATGTTTGTGTGTACCACCCTGTTTTCTTCAATGGTCAGAGCATCATAGATTGAGGTGCAATGTTTTGTTAGTACAAAAAATGCATTCTCATCGAAAGAATAGCACAACAATCTATTTACACCGAAATGCGAGCTACAAGGTTTCGTCAGCACAGCGGCGATATCGGACATGCTTTTTCTAGATATCAGGATGACTCAGAACTGGGGAAGGATTTCCATAATAATTCTAAATGGGTGTTTCGATGTGTTACTGCCTCAACAGTTCTCTTTCAAATCATATATATTAAGTAACTAAAACTGTAAGTACATCATCATTTCTGGCAATCCTTCCCAAACTTAAATCTGACTCAGAATACTTTGACTTACTTATCTGCTGTCTTGAAGTTCCAGTGAGGTGCATCTGCTCCATTTCAGACTGAGAGATAGTAAAAATAAAAAGAATAAATAAAATATGTGGATAGAGTAGTAGAATCATGCAGAATAGATAGAGCTATATGTTGGATGTTATGTTTATATAATATGTGCATGCGTCTTACATTGAAGTATGTTTAAATATAATATATGTGTGTCTTACAATAAAGTAATCGCTGTGAGCATTTCAAAGTTTGAATCATACAATTAACAAAGAAAATTGATTTATTCACTTCAACATTTCATGGCAGGGGAACTTCTTTAGCTATATTGGCTAATCTTTCAGTTTTCAACGAACGGACAAGGGGATAGAGGGAAGATCGGAGTGCCCGGAGTAAAACCTCTAGTTGCAGACATGACCTTCCCATTTGCACGTCCAACCGGGAATCGAACCTCGGTCCGGTCACAGTGGTGCAAGAGCGTAGCAGTTATTACTACGCCATAGCCTACTCCTATTGATGATGTTTCATGGTCCATTTCAACGCCAACGGTTATATGAGCGACCCAAAGCCCTTGATATACTAGTTAGAGTTACTGGTATATAAACACCATTACTCCGTATTCTCCCTACCTTGCGATCACAGAGAGATAGAAAGAGAGATAAGTTCTTAATGACATATCAACGTCAAGGTTATATTAGTGTCAGATAGGTTCATTATATTAAAGTCCCATTCAGGGTTTTAACGATACAACCAAATAAAAGGAATGAAAATCCGGGATAACTCCCTACTCTTTGCGAATAGATGGCCAGACTAGAATAACGAGACACAATTTTACATCCTCATCCGATAGGCATTCCCAATATCAGGTTTAGCCTAAATGCTCTATCAATTAAGCTAACTGGTCAGATAAATATTTTGACAAGACGAGACATGAACTTGTCCAATGATAGTCCGTCATAAATTTCCAATCTCTAAACCAATATTAACCATTTTAATGTGAAATAATGAATGAATAGGTTTCCTGGCCCTTTTCAACGCAGTGGTTATATGAGCCACCCAAAGCCTTTGATATACCAGTTAGAGCCACTGGAATATAATCATCATCACTCCGGATTAAATAAGACTACATTAATTAGGCTTCCTGGCCCTTTTCAACACAGAGGTTATGTGAACCACCCAATGCTGTTGATACACCAGTTAAGAATCACTGGAATTTAATCATCATCAGTCCGTATTCAAACTCCAGACCATTTGATCACAAGTTCAAACGCTCTATTCACGGAGATCAAACCCTACACAAATCTACATCAAATTTCCCATTAATACCAAGAAGATAATACAGTTTAAGTTACAAAATTGAAATATATGTTCCAAGTACCCAATATGTCCAACATAAAGGAAAACTGAAAATTATCACCCAGTATTGCAATAGGCTCATTTTCCTCTTTTTTAAAGTTATTACTATAATGAGTCGAAGTATGAGACTTCAGAAATAATTTGGGCACAGAAAATAAAAATAATTGTGGAAAAATTTTCGCCAGGTTTTTGCACACATAATCCCCCAAACTTCCTGGTGCGTTACTAAGTGGTCTTGGGACATCTACAACTACAATTTTGGCGTACTGTAATCAAAGTTCTTTAACCACAATCATAAGCGTAGATCCCTCAATATTTGCCATGGGGTATTTACCCCCCCCCCAATGTATTAAAGAAATATACACTCTATTAGACAATAACAAATAAACAAATGAGCATTTTGCAAGCTGTTTTTACATGCTTAATTGACTCTTTTGGGAAGTAGAGAGTAGACAGCGGACAAAATACAGATTACATCAACAATTGTGACATTCTAAGATTCTTGTCCACCTGTACAGACAGCTGGACAAGAAACATGCAAACGGTCCGTGTTAAAGATTGGACTATCCGAAACAACAGCGTGATGCAGAGACAAAGTACGACAGTAACGATACAAACCCACTGAGACACACATATAATATATTACAGGGCTAGATATCGATTGATTACTAGATTATATCGATAACTAACGGTAGGGGCATGGATGGTCTGCAATTTGAGTCAGACGATCCACAGAGTAGGAAAAGTAAAAACACTTGTGAGTCACACCTTATACTGGATTAATTGTAGCTATATTGCGGTCATTTAGTCTAGAGAGAGTGGAGGAGACTGTGTGTCATACCACATACTGAATTCAAAAATAGTGTAGATTAAATTACACTGCAATATGTTATTATCACAGCAGTTGTATGAAATTGTGCTAAATGCAGAAGTTGTATCAAAGTCCAACGGTGCTCAGAGACAACATGTCATTTAGAAAGTTAATGAATTATTTAACAAATCGTAGAAGATGGGTGTACGTGGGTTCAAAAACATTCTTCAATCAATCAAATACGGCAGTGAAAGATGCTATAACTATAGACAAGAACAAGCTCATTAAATCATGCTCAAATAAATGAAATATGGTGAATAGAAGAAGCACGTTCCTAGTGGTGATGAAATCTGTGGATATGAAAATATAACGGTGATGTTAATGAAAGTGACGCATGCTTAGAGAGTAGTGAATTGAGTACAAACAGGGGAAAGATCTCATATTCTATGTGTGGAATGATCTAGAAGGAATTGTATAATATAGTGACTATGTTTATGTGGTGAACGTATGGTCTGCCCTTTCAAATATAAAAACAACAAACAGGTGACTCAACAGGTGACAAACAGGAGACTCGTCTTCCGACATGCTCTGTAATCATTGCCGAGTACTGTTAGCTTATAGTTCTGTGATAAATCATACATCTACATGTGCCGAATGTTCAAGATAACGTGTCTTTCTCAAGAATACATGCTTCAATGACCAACATCAGTACAGGTATTCAAACTCGGGATCTCACAATTCCGACGCCAGGCCTCCACGGTTGAGCGCCAGCGCGATCACACTCCTGGTAGTCACAGAGGAGCGCCCTCTGTGGTGCTCCTAAAAAAAATATGATTTTTTTTCTAGTTTTATTTTTTATTTTTCATGTTTTTACCTTATTTTCTGACATTATTATTGTCTATTCGACCAAGTCCTAACACATTTTTACTTTAGAACATTTCCTTCCCCATTTTTATATATATTATTAACCATATCAATGGTGACTATGATATCCAGGAGAGCTTATGCTCTCCTGCAACTCTTCAGGAGAGCATTGGCATGCTCTCCTGGCATTTTTCATACGTGTAGGCCTGCGACGCCCTACCACTGGGCCATCTCCACATCTTCTTCTTTCTAACATTCAATGTCATATAAAGCATCCAGTGGATCGAGTGTCTGCATTTAGTGGCTCATTTGTAACCAAGTGTAGCTTAATAACACCGTACAAATGAATTCTATCATTTGATTGATGACCATGCTGCAATATCTTACATTGAACATCAATGAATGAATGCATGAATATGTTTCCTGGCCCTT
>JAODAI010007804.1:0-13034 GCA_027575025.1 Scotoplanes globosa | reverse complement strand
AGTGATCTCAAACCTAAAAGGACGTCAAGCATAACTAACACGTCAAAAATACCCACCCAATAAATAATCGGGAAAATCCGAAAGCCTCCACCGCCACCACACCCCACCACTCCATATCCCAAGAAAATAGTTAATACTTTGATAACAACATTAACTTTATATGTTTGTTGAAGTTGTGTAAATTTTTAATATTCCTAAGCGACGGCTCCGGGCTATTCCAAAGTATAATATAGGTCAAACCTACGCACTCCCCTACCTTTAATCTTCGTAAATATTTAAGAAGAATGATCGTTCTTTAACTTCCTAACGATTCCCAACTCACGAACTTTTATTTAAGAACGATTTAAAAGTACGTAAGGCAGCGATTAACATACGAATGTGGGTATTATTGTATTTCCGGCATTAGGACATACTGGCTGAAATCGTTCGTAAGTTTAGATCTGATTGTGAATATGCATAAGTTAATGTTTGTATACTGGCTAATTTGACTAAAACACAAGTTTCGAAAACAGTGAATCGATCGATATCTAAATTCCTGTCAATATGGCAGAAGACTGGGCGGAGTGAACGGTCAAAACTGAGTATTTCGCAATGTCGAAAACAAAATAATATCCACATTCAAGTGTTAATCGCCGACTTACGAAGTTTTAAATCGTCTTAAATCAAACTTCCTAATTTACGAAATTTAATTGTTCGGTAGTTAAGAATACCTACGAAAATTAAACTTACTGAAATATAACATTACAATTTCAGAGCCTTGGTCAGAGTACTATCAGGAAGGGGATATATCCCGAAGCTGACACATTAAAAAGTCCCTGTTTGTGGGTTTCTGACCGCACACTAACAAACAGTGACCTCGACTTGGTCGCTGACTCTTGCATTAACTGTGTACTAGACCATCAAAATATTCCGGCATATTAAAAAATAATTAGCTGAATTTATTACCGATATTTGGGAAAAATTAATGCAAAACACATCAAACTGTATCTAAATTATCTGAATAATATAACTATAACATCGACAGACCCGAAAAAGTGAGTATATTTTATTTTAATATGGTGTCCCAAAATGTCCACTATGTCTTCCAAACCGCAGAAATAAGTGGAGCTGGAGTGAAATGGCACTCAGTCCATGGGAGAATATTTCTAATGAGACATCACATTTGCACTTCCAAACGGGGGTCGAGTCCCGGTCGCAGTGGTTCAAGAGCGTATAGTGCTTGTCACTACGCCAAAGCGTACTCTTAATAAATACAAGCAAGACTATAGCAATGTTAATTGGTTATAAGCGGAAAATTGTCACGTTGGATCCTGAAAATATATCCGTTTCCGTAATATAAATGAGATCTTGTTGGAACATGCTCATTTAAAAAACCTCGGTATTAAAATTGATTGTAACTTGCAATGACATGAATAAACTAACTTCCTGCAGCCCTGTAAGATGGTAAACATGCGGTTGACAAGTTTGTTAAGACGAATAAAACCGTTTAAATATGACCACAATTATATATATATTACCAATGGATTATACTGTCGATTTTACAGTGTATTATAACATAGGTAACTTGAAACAAACGACAAATGCAAATGTTGATTTATGATGTTGTTGAAATATAATTTGGAAATTGAAATTGTACATGGAATTGCGAGCCCAAATGTAACACGAAATCTAAAAGTTTATATTGACATTAAATAGAACATTGTGGAAATGTCTGGGTTTTCAAGACACGTGTTATACATTGATTGATCTATAATAATATATATTATTTGCCCATTATTGTGCATAATTATATATTCAGATATATATAAATAATTTGTTTCAGTGCATGTGTAAATTTGTTAATAATAATAATATTTATTACTAATACTTTTGTCATTGTTTAAACATTTACAATGTTATTACTGGACATGTTACGGAAGTAGACTCGAAACCTTCATTATACTTCTTCCAGTTCTATACCCCATAATAATTATATTCAATATTATATGTGATAACATGTGAATAGATGAGAAAATCAACTAAAAGTTAAACTCATTAATGGACAGTGCGTGGAATTTTTCTCTCTTGAAAAATGTGTTCTGGCAAGCGTAAAGTTATATGCCGGCCGGTGGGCGGTGGAGGACAAGCAAATATTGTGTTGGCGTAGAGCGGAATGGCATGTAAACAATATATATATTTATTTACAACGTTATAGCTGCTCCTGTTATTCGACAATAATAAAATAAAAACAACACTATTGTATCTACAATGTACAAAACATGAACATAATTATTATCAAACCGAAACTTGTGGTGATCAAATACAATTATTATAAATGGTATATACAACACGCAAAAATATTAATATATATATATATTCATATTAATCATGAGAAACAAAAACATATAATTCATAGATATTACAAAGCATAATATAAAAAAAATGATATAGGCCTAAATTAAGAAAATTCTAAAATATTACAATGAATCCATATTTCTTCTACCAATCCAGAAAATACTGCTATCATATTCTTTCAGTGAGGTCCATACCTATTCTAGATTATCATGACCTATACATTCAGGCTTTTTAAGCAAAATTATTTTTTCACAATTTACCTCTATGTTATTAGCTTATTACTTTATAACAAAATACGTATTTATAAAAAAATGTTCCATCTTGTTTGAACATGTTTATATTATGTATCTAGTTTCAAAGTCATCCAGGATAAGATTAAAAGTAGGTCATGATAGGCTGGATGTATCGGATTAAATAATTGGCATGGGATTTATACCACTGGTGTGCGCAACATTTGTGAGGCAGGGAATGATCAGGTTTCCTGGTCCTCCTGAGCCACCCAAAGCCTTTGATATACCAGTTAGAGCCACTGAAATATAATCATCATCACTCCGGATTCGAACTCCCGACCTTACGATCAGAAGTCCAACGCTCTATCAACTGAGCTAACCGGTCAGATGATGATCCATCCTCATGGGTCGCGTGGGCAAAATCAGCGTGCAGGATGTCAAGTGTCTGCGTGTTACGATAAATAATTGGTTATATTAATTTATTGAAAAGAATAAAAGTGCTGGAGCATAATGTTTTGTATATTGTAATATTGCACATGTAATGCGACCATTTACTTTTTCACAATATTATGGGACTACATCAATACCACATGCTTACTAATTTGGTCTATGATAAACAGTTTAACCACACCAACTAATTTAAACAAATCCTCTAAGTTTGCTAAAAAGAAAGGATACTATTTAATTTTGGTATTTCAAATAAAATATTTCTTTTATCAACAATTTTGGCACTTTGGCATGGTCGGACCTCCAGTGATCTTGAAACAACCCTGATGCGGAACCACTGTTCAGCTTTCAGCTGGATGTTCTACCCTTTGCAGCACGAGATTGAACTAAAGTAGAGCAACAAAGAAAGAGCAACATGAGAAGTGTATTGTAAATATTGTATAAATTCCACCTTTATTGAAATGGCCTACAAGATACCATGTAATGATCTGTACAGTATTGTAATATTGAAAACTACCAAGGTCATCGAACCTCGATCTATCTGATATCTCGATATACATATATTATATTTATCTCGATATATATATATTATATTTATCTCGATATACATATTTTATTTTTATATACATGATTTATGTATTTATATAATTATAATAAATTTAATTGGTCCAGCATGAGGATTTTTTCTCATTACACTTCACAAATGATTTAATTGTGTACCAAGATGTTTATTCAAGTGGTCAGTAGGTCAGTAGGATGTCCACTTATCATGAATGTCACGCCAGTAGACAAATAATAATACAGCATTTATAATGTGCCATTAATCTAGAAAACTATTCCAAGGTGAAGAACAGACAAAAGCATAACCACTTAGTTATAAGTAACCAACAATAAATGCGATTTCAGAAGAGACTTAGAGGACCAAATATTGGTACAATTACAAATATTTTGTTGGAGTTTGTTCCATGACTGGAACAAAAACTTGGGACAACAAGATAAATCTTGTCAGAAGATCTAAGTCTGAGGGTTGGTACATAGGGTACAATGAGTTCAGAAATATAAATGGGTGATAGTTCATGCAGAGCTTTCCAAGTTAAAATATTAATTTTGAATAGTATTGTCTCCCGAATGGGTAACCAGTAGAGTTTTTTCAGAATTGGGGTAATATGTTCATATTTCTAACTATATCAAGGTGATGTGTATACCAATGGGTATTTGACTTCAACTTTATGAATTGGATGACCACCCAACGTGAAGTTGTAATTTAAAAGCCTTTGCTTCTCCCACTTCGGTGGTTGCTTAGCATCGTAAAATTAAATAAGCCTTCCAGGCCGATTATTATAAAGGAATGAAACATCTAGTTGTAACACGTGACTATCCCATTTGCATGTCCGACTGGGGATCGAACCCCGGTCGCAGTGGTGCAAGAGCGTAACACTTACCACTACGCCACAGCCTACTTCTGTATATGTCGGTGGAATGACCCCCACCACCACACTTAATTTATGGTGCCCATTTTTGCACACATTATACTGACAACCAACAATCACCATTAAAGATTACTAAGCTAAATAAACGGTGCAGCCTTACAGACAAACTTAACACCGATTTATTTTCTATATCTCCAATTTCAACCGCTTAAAATTGACAGGAAAAAAACTGTGACGAGTGGTCCCATGCATAGCATGTTGATCATACTGCAGACCTGTATGAAACACATTATGCTGTGGCTGAGCTCTGAATTGGGAGGTCATTAAATTCATAAAGAACTGTAAAAGTGGTGAGTTGAACACACATGGCCATAAATTCCGTGGATCTCAAATATCTGCAAAGGGCGGCCGACGGCAGCAACTGAACGTATACATGCAGACGAGGCTTGAATGTTGACCCCATATAAATGCAGACCGCAAGTTATCTTGCAAGTTGTTTGCACAAACCCCGCGGCGGCAAATATTGGAGGTACACACTAGTTCACGCTCGACGCACACGAATGGCGATCGCCTCGGTTAACTGCCAGTGTCAACTGCACACACGCTTTGCCGTTTATAACGAATCAACGAAGAATTTATTGCGGCTTCTATTTGGAACCACTGAAGAATTTACAATTGTTTGTCTTATTTAGTCGGCCTTAAAATTGACAGTGCACGGTATAAACCCATTCAAGGTAGTATATCTGGCATGGAGTATCACAATAAGTAGTACTGCACTTTTTATTTATAAGAATCTAGGGTCGGGCCCTGGTACTACTAAGTTTCTTAAATTTTTGCCGGTTTTAAAATTTTCTTAGCAGTGTCTTATTTTTTGCTATCGAGGCACATGGTATAATTGGCATTCTTGTGCATGACATCTAGGTATTGAAATTATTGATGCAAATTGGTTAAATTGGTGACTTTAATACTACATATAGCAGTATAACAAAATACAGTACTGTATACTGTACACACTACATATAACAAAAGAAAACATTTATTATGATTGTCAATACTAATTTGGGGGGAGTTTCTTAATGATTTCCAATGTACTACTAAAAGTTTCTTAATTTTTTTGGCCTCTAGTAGTAGTTTCCTATAGAAGATATTCTTATAAAAAAAAGAGTGTAGTACTGTGTTAAATTTCCCTTGCTTGCCAAGTACATCGATGTGACATGCTCCGATGAAAATGGTTTAAAGTTGCAAAAGTACTTTTGAGATAGTAGTGAAATAGTAATATTATTTGGGGGAAGTCTTACTGTAGATAATGCTGAATTATTCATATTACGGTTGTTTTTTGCACGTTTACATATAAGAAATTAATATTTTGCAAAACTTTTAGTACTACATTGAAAAAAAAACTATAATTACTATGTAGCTTCTTTTGTTGTGTAATGTGTACAACATGCTCAGTATTTGGTTTTATATATTATTAGTCTTAAAATCACCAATAAACTATTTTCATCAATAATTCCAACACCTAAATGTCCTGTATAAAATTGCCAATTATGCGACGTTCTTCGATATGAACAATTAAGAAACTGCCAAGAAACTTTTGGTACCAAAATCGACTGAAATTTAAGAAACTTTTCAGAACTAAGGCCCGACACTAGTTTCTTATAAAAAAAGTGTACACCATAACTTTACAATCACACAAATTGTGGAAGATTTGTCAGCCAATGCAGTACTCCAAACCATGTAGCAGTGTTTTATTAAGATATTAAATTACAGAATCGCACTGCTGTGGTTGCAACAGGTCACACATACCCTAATCAGGATATTGGATATTGACAGATGTAGGCCTAGGGCTTGGGAAGATATCAATATATTATATAATATATGTCACTGATGCTTGGAATATGAACAACCAAGGTGTGATTCATACTACACAACAATTGACTATAGGTCTCTATTGATAGATGTAGGTCGCAGGATGATATCAATATATTATATGTCACTGATATTTGGAATATCTACAACCAAGGTGTGATTCATACTTACACAACAATTGCCTATATAGGTCTATATTGATAGGTGTAGGGCTCAGGAAGATCTCAATATATATTATATGTCACTGATGCTTGGAATATCTACCACCAAGGTGTGATTCATACTACACAACAATTGACTATAGGTCTCTATTGACAGATGTAGGCCTCAAGATGATATCAATATATTATATGTCACTGACAATTGGAATATCTACAACCAAGGTGTGATTCATACTTACACAACAATTGACTATACAGGTCTATATTGACAGATGTAGACCTCAGGATGATATCAATATATTACATGTCACTGATGCTTGGAATATCTACAACCAAGGTGTAATTCATACTTACATAACAATTGCCTATATAGGTCTATATTGATAGGTGTAGGGCTCAGGATGATGTCAATAAAATATGTCACTGATGCTTGGAATATATACAATCAAGGTGTAATTCATACTTACACAACAATTGACTATCTAGGTCTATATTGACAGATGTAGGCCTCAGGATGATATCAATATATTATATGTCACTGATGCTTGAAATATCTACAATCAAGGTGTGATTCATACTTACATACAAATTTACTATCTAGGTCTCTATTAACAGACGTATGGCTCATGAATATATCAATATAGTATATGTCACTGATGCTTGGAATATATACAACCAAGGTGTGATTCATACTTACACAACAATTGCTTATATAGGTCTATATTGACAGATGTAGTGCTCAGGATGATATCAATATATTATATGTCACTGATGCTTGGAATATCTACAACCAAGGTGTGATTTATACTTACACAACAATTGACTATAGGTTCATATTGACAGATGTAGGGCTCAGGAAGATCTCAATATATATTATATGTCACTGATATTTGGAATATCTACAACCAAGTGTGATTTATACTTACACAACAATTGACTATAGGTCTATATTGACAGGTGTAGGGATCCAAATGATATCAATATATTATATGTCACTGACGCTTAGAATATGTAGAACCAAGGTGTGATTTATACTTACACAACAATTGACTATAGGTCTATATTGACAGATGTAGGGCTCAGGATGATATCAATATAGTATATGTCACTGATGCTTGGAATATCTAGAACCAAGGTGTGATTTATACTTACACAACAATTGACTATAGATCTATATTGTAACTTTTGTGTTTACATAAGAGTTACATATCATCAAAATACTAGGGATACTACCCAGTTTACACTAGCTCAATAGAAATAGACAATGTACAGGATAATATAATTGTGTCAAGTGGATATGACTGTCCTGTCACTACATTGTATGTACCAATGTGTATTTAGAGTGTTAACTTACTGAACTATTGAACATCTAAGCTGGAATCTTTTTAATCATTTAACTTTTACATTACGTAAAATCAATATGGAACCACTGGGCATAGCCACAGTAAACAAACAACTGCATTGTATAAATTATATATTGCTATGTGTGCTCAACAGTTTAGCTGTAAAATGATTTAGCATATAATTGTGTGTAATCCCTCATAACTGCAGATAACATACTCATAATCACATTACAGTCATTGATAAACTGTCCCTGTCTATTTCAACAACAACAGTGTAATATACGAACGACCCAATGCCTCTGAAATACCACAAAGATTGATTTGTTGATTAAGATTTCTCAATGAATGAATGAATTAATAGGTTCCATGACCCTTTTCAATACAGAGGTAACTGGTTATATGAGCCACCCAAAGCATTTGATGTACCAGTTAAAGGCTTAATATTTCCGGTCCCTTTTCATTAACAGGAGGGGGGTTGCCCATAGCGCCATCCAAAGTCATTAGCATACCCATTACAAGATTGATTGTTGATGTTTTATGTCTCCTGTTTAACAAGGGATTATTTGAGCCACTCGAGACCCTGTACATACCAATTAGAGACACTGGAATATAGCCATCATACGTTGAATCCACAAAATTGTGATTACAAAACCACCCTATTTTTAACCCTTATATTCCCAAAGAGCCATATAATGGACGATTACTTCAGACTGTATCTGTTTTTATTTTGTTCGGTACTCGTGTCGCACCTGGTATCACCAAAGAAAATAATATTACTGGAAAGATAAATCCCTAAGCTTTCAGACTACGTATACTTTTTACTGACACTTTTGAGTGGAAATTGTCCTAAAATCAATGAAACCATTATTTTTTCCCATTTGAAAATATTAATTTGGGAAATTAAGGGTTAATATACAGTGGCCATAAAAGTTATCTTATGAAAATAGGTGAGATATAACATGGCAACGGATTTCTGTAAATTACAAGTATGACACTTTATCCATTAAGTAACCGAGTCAGACACATTGGAAAATAGTTTTCACAGTCCCTAGCTGTCAGTAATTCACAATGAATGCCAAAAGATACATAGACAACTTTAATTAAATTAATATTGACTAATTGATTGATTAGATTTCAAGATTATAGATTCCTTGATCAGGTTTCTGGCCCGTTACAATAACAAAGCTATATGAGCAGGCCAAAGCCTTTGATATACCAGACAGTGGAACATAGTTATCAGTCATTATCACCCTCGTATTCAAACTCCTGACCTTGCGATCACAAATCCAGCGCTTCATCCACTGGGCTAACCGGACTGAATTGGCTAAAGTCAACCCCAAGAGGTCACTTCAAAATCCACTTCTGCCTACCAGGCAGGCAGAAGGTTGGTTTGGTTTAATGTGCATAATTAGCTGTATTTGTTTTGGCCTTGTGCTAGTCATCTGCCAAGTAGGCTTGTCCTGTCTGGGAGAGATCAGCAAAGAAATACAATGAAAATTGATCATGCAAAGAAAGTTGACCTAGCCATCAATGCTACATGTCGCCTAATCACTGGATGCCTGAAGCCTCTTCCAACAGACCGTCTATATATTCCATCTGGCATAGCACCTCCAGATATACAGATGAGGGCACCATCCATTATTTGGCCAGGTATCAGTGAACAAACGGCTGAAATCTAGAAGAAGCTTTCTGGGCAAAGTAGAACCCACTGGAGTTGTTAACACCAGAGTAGCATTGTGGGAATAGAGGGCGCACCCACCTGCCAATGTTCAGTAACTTCCGTGTGTCTTAAGCACAAAAGGAAAAAGAAGATGTCCCTTCTGGTTCTCTTCTGAGCTTGTCCGAATGGAAATGTCTGAACCGACTAAGGTCCGGTACCGGCCACTGCAAAGTTATGCTCCAGAAACGATGTTACCTGGAAAAGTGATGATGTGACCTGTGTGTGTGGTCTTGAACCACAAACCACTGAACATTTACTGTGATGTCCACTACTAGAGCATGACTGTGACGCTAAGGATTGCTGAATTCAACGAAAATGCGGAAGATTGTGTTCGGCTTTGGCTGAAACATAATATGTGACATGCCACGGCAATAACGGGTATTATGTCAGCATTTTTATTTCCAGATAAATAAATATTTAATCAGATTTATGTGATTTTTATCAACATATTATTTTTCATATTTAACCATTTTTAACCTGTTTATTTCCCAATGCATTGTTAATATTGAATCAGGTTTTTGAAAAAATGGTGGAAAATTGGGTAGAATTGTAGTTTTTTAAAAATTCATAGAATAAGGGCGCTGTTCAAAATATCACATTAATGGGTATAAATGTGCCTACATTAATTAGAAGGAAAAAAAATTCCATAACATACATTGTTATTGAAGTTAAAATATGATGATCATTATTATTGCAATTGTCATCTAGGAATTTAAAATCATTGGACAACATTATTGAATGTAACTTTGAACCATCAATTTTAACACAGGATTTCAATGTCGTTTAAATTTTACCTAAAATGGACATTTTGGAAAACCTTCTCAGCCGTTTGAACACCTTCCAAAAATCAGAATTTTATAATTGTGGTATGAAAATAAGGCTAACAAATCCCTCTTTAATATGCCATTGAAATCACAAAATAACTGAATTACCATGGTGTGTCACAGCTTACATGGGTGGATACGATAAGAACAAGAAGCTGTATTTGCCTGTGTGGATGGCATGGGTACCTGCAATCGACAAAGTCATACACCAGTTAGGAAAGCTGCTAAATCAAAGTGACTATTTATATTTACATAGAAAATGGTATATATTTATTTAGTTAGTTAGCTTGTTAAAACATAAGACATTTAAAATTACGCCATCTCTCATTTACCTGTAACGTTGCTGCTGCTATTTGTCCATTCTGGTCAAAATCCAGTGAGATGACCTGGGCACACCTGGACGCGTTGGTGCTCTGTATGGTACGGGCACTACCAAAGGCATCCATCAGACACAGCATCGCATTCAACCTCTCCACTGAGATATTAAGAAAAGAGGAGGAAATATGAAATAATATATTATTAATAAGATAGTTTTAGAATATGGTGAGATTGATAACATTTGTGGCTGCTATTTGTCTTCTGAAACACCTTTGGCAGTGTTGATACTATATATGACATGGGCACTATACCAAAGGCATCCATCAGACACAGCATGGCATTCAACCTCTCCACTGAGATATTAAGAAAAGAGGAAGAAATATGAAATAATATATTATTAATAAGATAGTTTTAGAATATGGTGAGATTGATAACAATTGTGGCTGCTATTTGTCCTCTGCAACACCTTACTGTGTTTATACTACATATCACATGGGCACTATACCAGAGGCATCCATCAGACACAGCATGGCATTCAACCTCTCCACTGAGATAAGAAAATAGGAAGAGAATATGAAATATGTTATTAATGTCAATATAATATGGTGAGATTGATATTGTTATTATGTGGTTGATATTTGTCCTTCACGACGTTTGGATGCGTTGATAATCTATATGGTATGGGCATCCATCAGACACGTCAAAGTGCTCATTCAACCTCTCCACTGATTATCAACCTCTCCACTGAGATCAAGAGATAATTGATAGAAAATGGGAAATAATATATTATAAACATGGTAATTTTAGAAAATGTGAGGCAACACAACTAACCGGCTATTATGTCCAGCCTGGTGGTTTTGGGTTTTCGGTCTTTTGATATGAATAGTCTTAGCTTTATTTTGATAGCTAAATCATAAGATTGTGATCATTGGAAGGTACTCAAACTTGGATTCGAAAATGTCCATTTTTAGGTAACATTTATAATGACAATGATCAGAAATCATGTTTATTGTTCAAAGTAACATTCCATAAAGTTGTTCAGTGGTTTTAAGTCCTTAGATAATTATTGAAATGACGTGGTCAAGAATGTTTAGCTTCAATAACAAAGTATACTGTATATAATTAATACAGATGTATGCACGTTAATGTAACATTTTGAATAGCGCACTAATTTTTATGATTTTTCAACAAAAGTTTAAATTTTCCCTATTTTCCACCATTTTCTAAAAAATCTGACAACAATAATATGGGAATTGAAAAGTAAATAAGTTGAAAATAATATTTTGTCCAAAATTACTTCAATTTAATTAAATATATCTATATCTCAAAATGAAAATTGCCGACATAATACCGGTTAGCCGTGTCGCGTCACTTATGGTGAGTTTGATACCATTTGTGGCTGCCATTTGTCCAGTGCACACCTTTTGATTGACGTTTCCTGTCTCTTTTCAACGCTGGGGTTATATGAGCCAACCAAAGTCATATTTACTGTGATTGACAGGGCGACAAAAGCTAATACTTGATTCAATTAGTCAACTACGCGTCTAATAAATAGTGTGACATTGAGGTACAATTTTTTAAATTATTTTTGGAACAATAAAAAGTGTTTTAGTCGTGGATGTAATAACGTGTACATTTACAAATTATACTAAATGTAAAAGTGTGACAGCTGCTTACTTGTGACTGGGATATAATGTAATAACTAGCTACAAATGTTTAAAACCATGTGTAAATTGACCATCATAACAGGGACATCAATATCAAAGCCTTTCATATATATCAGCCATAGGAATATAGTCAGTTAGAGCCACTGGAATATAGTCATCATCACCTAGTATTCAAACCCCTGACCTTGTATCACAGTCCAATGCTCTATACACCGAGCTAATGGTCAGCATATGAGCCACCTAAAGCCTCTCATATACCAGTTAGAGCCACTGGAATATAGTCATCATCACCTAGTTTTCAAACCATCAATTTTCTGTTAATTAAGAAATTAAATTCCGTTTTGGGGTTTGTGAATTCGTTTTTTCCATCTTGGAGTTTGTGCATTCTGTTTTTTCCGTTTTTAAGTAAAAAAATCGGTTAAAAAGTGGATTTTTTGACAAAAACTTCATTTTTTGTCATAAGTGTAAAAATATTGTCTCCACTTACTGATAACAGACATGATTTGTGTAAATGAACATCAAATAGGCTAGATGCTAATTGTGTGTTTTAATGCATTATTTTGAGTTTAATATATTTATATATATTTCATTTTTTCTAAATTCCGTGAATTTCCGCAAAGGTAAGAGAATTCCGTGAATTACCGTGAATTTCCGTGATCAAATCGGTGACCCTACGCGGCTCTATACACTG
>JAODAI010007803.1:3759-19368 GCA_027575025.1 Scotoplanes globosa | reverse complement strand
TTGTCAAGACTGCCGACATAATACCCGATTTGTCAAGACTACCGACATAATACCAGATTTGTCAAGACTGCTGACATAATACCAGATATGTCAAGACTGCTGACATAATACCAGATATGTCAAGACTGCTGACATAATACCAGATATGTCAAGACTGCCGACATAATACCAGATTTGTCAAGACTGCCGACATAATACCCGATTTGTCAAGACTGCTGACATAATACCAGATTTGTCAAGGCTACCGACATAATACCAGATTTGTCAAGGCTGCTGACATAATACCAGATTTGTCAAGGCTACCGACATAATACCAGATTTGTCAAGACTACCGACATAATACCAGATTTGTCAAGACTGACGATATAATACCCGATTTGTCAAGACTATTGACATAATATCTGATTTGTTGAGGCTACCGACATAATACCTGATTTGTCAAGGCTGTTAACATAATACCCGATTAGTCAAGACTGCTGACATAATAACTGATTTGTTATGGCGTGCCACATTTATTATCCTTAAAAATGAGAACTCTCACATTATACTGGTATATGTCACCAAATTGTTTGATTTTAAGTGTTTACTTTTAGCTCAAACTTCTTAAAGGCAGGCTTCTGAAGATAATAGTTATGTAGGCCTGCCTTTATTTATTTATAAAACCTGTTGAATTTGTAATAACTTACATAAAACTTACGGCTTGGAAGGCATATTTATTTTAGAACGTTGTAGGAGACCACTAAAGTGGATGAATTATAAATACTTATAAATTGTACTGTCACGTCGGGTGGTCATCCAATTTATAAATTTGAAGTCAAATTTGGATATTTTTAATTTGAGAAAGTTGTTCGTACGGGAAAACCGTGATTGCTCTGGGATAAAAAAATACACTACTAGACCCGACCCGTGATTCAAAGCCTGGATCTCCCAATAGCTGAGCTTCATAGCTTCTAGAGCCACCAACCTTACCCGCTCGGCCACAGCACTAGACGCCCTAGCTTGCCTAATGGGAATGTATCCAGAGTACACTCCGTTCAAACAAGGATCTTCTTAAAGCCTCTATAACCACCCATGTTGTTGTTGTTGTCAAAACAAAATTGATACTAGATGGGATTGATAGCTCCACACCTGGACACGCATCACTGCACTCGCGTCACTGCACTGTGTAGAATGCCCACATGCTGTACGCATATACTCTAGCATTGTGATATGCAGTGTGTTATATATTGCACTGTTAAAAAACAGATTTGCACTAGCATTGTGATATGCAGTGTGTTATATCTTGCACTGTTAAAAAACCTGATTCACAGTCCATATAAACCACTTCTTTGTCAACTATACAATGGATTAAATTTGAAGAGAACTTCCTCTGACATATTCCTATTAGGGAGCCCAGGGCGTCATGGCCGATTCTGACTAATGAAGGAAAGAGGCATTATTTATAATAAATACTGTATCACTAAATAGTTTTGATTCTCTATTCATAGCAAGCTATAATTACCAGTATACGAGGAGTGGGGGTCGTGTGTATTCAAGTGTTAAAAATACGGAAGTTAGCATCATCCCCATACTTACTTCAGAAGTCCCATGACAAAAGCGTTGAATTTCAACGAGTGGCTGTTTTTTTGCCCGACTCCCGATACGGTATTGCACAGATCATTGAGGGCCCTTGTACCTGGACCTATTAGAAAGATAATACCACGTGACAATTATTTTATACAGGAATTATAATTTATATTACATTATTCAAATACATGTACCATAAAACTATAATTATTACAAAATATCTAAAACACATGATACAGAAGAAACAGTGACTGAATTGTTTTTCAGGCCTTTTCAAAGCAGAGGTTATATGAGCCACCCAAAGCCTTTCATATACCAGTTAGAGCTACTGGAAAAGAACAACAGTGTGTCATTTACAAAGGTGATCTTTGGAGTACGCTGTGGCGTAGTGGTAAGAGCTACGTCCTTGCACCACTGCGACCGGGGCTCGATCCCCGGTCGGACGTGCAAATGGGATGGCCATGTCTACAACTAGAGGTTTTACTCCGGGCAATCCCGGTTTTCCGTCTATCCCCTTTTCCGTTTGTTGCGTCACAGGGCCTTCTGGAAGATTAGCCAATGGCTAAAGAAGTTTCCCCTGACATGAAAAGTTTAAATAAAATTTAAAAAAATCTAAAATTGACGATTGACTCCGTATTGCGTTGGACCCCAACAGCCAGACCATGGCGATAACCGCGGACAAATTTGTTTTGGGGGGAGTAGTTTATATACAAACATAGTTATAGTCACACAAGTCACTATTGAACGTTCTAGTTGAAGCTCAATCGACACTACATGGCATGCATATCAATGAACACTACATGATGTCTAGCTGTGCCTATTAGGATCGTCCCTTTGGTACGTGTCTTGAATGACATTGATGATCCACACAGGCAGAGTATTCCAGTATCTTATTGCCTTTGTAAGAAGACAATGGGTATTACAGCTGATGTTGTGCAATATGTAGGTGGTGCTTCATTGAGAATATTAATTTAGGGTACATTGACTGATTGCATTCAACGGTCCTTTTATGCAGTCCTTTAATATCACTTAAGTTAACCAAAGTATACTACTAAAAATTGCCTGTATAACATACCAATTTAAGCTGGCCCTATCAACAAGAATTAAACTCACCCATTATAGCCCTTTAAGTCTGAATATTGACAAGACCCCAGAAAGAGGAATGTGAGATCCCAGTAAGATTAACTTCACCAAATATCAGCTGTCCAACGTACTCTAAATCATAATGATGACTGCAATTCAATGGTCATCATGACCGACATCAGTCTATTTTCCTAAATGTTGAATTCTGGAGTAAAGAGAATTGTAAACCCCGGCGGACCACCATTATTCACAATTTTGCTAAAATATGGTTCCAAAAGTCTGGATGAGAGATTCGATCCTGGGTATTCAACCAGCCAATGCCCTCACCTAACTTTTTATCATAGACTCAATGACCCAGGTCCGTTGTGGCTCGTTCAGTGTTGTGTAGTACTGATAATTTTGACAACGGTTATTTGGTCACGTCAATCCCGATATCATGAGCATAACCGGTACAGTCATTCAAAGTTCATTGAACTATGGCCACTAGCCTTGATAGCAGCCTTACTGTTTAATAATGCCCTTTGTGTGTTTGTTGTTGTTAGATACATGCACTATATCATATTATAAATTAATAAGATATAACTTTGTTCAAGCATTTGAGATATAAATTTGAATTGAATTGCAACAACATTAGCTACACATATGAGCTATTATATTTATTTATTTTTTATTTCAACATTTCATATCAGGGTAACTTCTTTAGCCATTGGTTAATCTTCCAGAAGGCCCTGTGACTCAATGGACGGACAAGGGGATAAGGGGAAAACCGGGAGTGCCCTGGGTAAAACCTCTAGTTGTAGACATGGCCATCCCATTTGCACGTCCAACCGGGAATCGAGCCCTGGTCGCAGTGGTGCAAGAGCGTAGCGCTTACCACTACGCCACAGCCTACTCCTTATTATAGATTCTTGTTGGCTTACAGCAGCTATTCACGGTACCTGCAAAGTTGCGAAGCTAGGTGCATCATTTGAGACGGCAATATAATTGTTAATGACCAGTAGTATGTCAATCAAGAGTTGATCGGTCTAATATTACCATTATTTCATTACCGGGCGCCATATATTCAGTGATTTTAAGTGACATAACTTCCTGGTTAATAAAGGCATGCAACTATTAACTCAACATAATATGATTTGCCTGTTTTGGGAAAATATACAGGATACAGTATTCGTCTATAATCGGTAATCCTTATATACTTAACTCAAGTAATGGCATCCACGTATTGAATTCATCATACTCATTGATTGAAACTTGCGTTTTACTCGCGTGGAATTCCAACGTTAAAGTTAAATAAGGTCAGAATATGCATGTCATGTTTCGTGAAATTGCTCACGTAAAGTCGACAAACAAGAATGCAGAGATAAATTTTTGATTGAGGTAGAAATTTACATTATGACAGCAGAATAACATAGCCGGTTGTGATTGGTGGATACGGTCAGAACTTATGGCATTGAAAGTAACGGTAGAGATTTGTACTATTTTTTCTTAGGTTTTTATACAACCGTTTTTCAAACTAATTGGTAATATCTCACAACGCTGGCTTGCATGATGTAAATTAATTAGTCTTTGTCGATCTCACAAATTATGCTACAGGAGATGGGCATTTGTAAAACCACAGCAATTATCACCGTTAACAATTCTGACAAAATAATAATCAGAATCAAAAAGAAAAAAAGAAAGATTGATTGAATGATTGATTAGGTTTCCTGTCCCTTTTCAACGCATATATTATATACGTGCCACCTAAAGCCTTTCATATACCAGTTAGAGCCACTGGAATATAATTATCATCACTCCGTATTCAAACTCCTGACATTGCGATCAAAAGTCCAACGCTCTATCAACTGAGCTAACCGGTGAGAGAGAGAGAGAGACTTGATCCAGGATATTTGATCGACAATTTTTGTCGTACCCACATGACTCACCCAGTTCCGTTGTGGCTTGCACGATGCTCCACGGTGTGTTCCTGATCCTTCCCATAATCCAGCTACTGGTGAAGGGCTTCAGTCCGTCGCTGAAGAGGGCCTCCATCGCGGAGCAGATGTAGTGCAGGATGGTGCGGCCAATGTCGGGGGTCATGGACGAGTCACCCAGTCGGACCTGAAAAACGAGAGGATATAAGGAAACACATAGAAATTGATTGGAGCCCTGCAGGTGCTCATTTTAAAACAACTCTTTCTCCTGCTACAGGTCTCATGTATCTTTTGTTACATCATAACCATCTTGCAAGGGGTGGGAATGGAATTAATGAATGAATAGGTTTCCTGGCCCGTGTCAATGCAGAAGTTATATGGGCCACCCAAAGCCTTTGATATACCGGGTTACAGCCACTGTGATAACATCGGAATGGAGTTATGCAGGTTGGTGGGAATCGGATGTCACGTGGGCCTGGGTTAAATTTCACTAGACAGCGGTATCCTAAGGTTAGGTTATATGCACATACAGTAAATAGGCCTATGTAGGCCTATATTTGTGTTATACAGATTCATACACTAACTAGCTGCAGTTATGTTGGTCAGAGCCCTGGACATACCTAGATGTGCATATATAGACTTCAGGCATCCACATATGAGAAATGCCAGGAGAGCATACCAATACTCTCCTGGAGAGTTTCAGGAGAGCTATGTCTCTCTCTTGGATAGTACAGTCGTCGTCTAGTCGGTTAATAATGTACATAATAATGTGCAAGGAAGTATTTTAAAGTCAAACATGTTGCTATTTATAAGGTAAAAACAGAAAATAAGGTAAACACATATGAAAATGAACTAAAAAGTTTTTGCGGTGCATGTCAGGAGCGTTTAAGGAGCACGATCACACTGGCGCGCTCCTTAAACGTGAAGTCCTGCATAGTCATAGCTTTTAATTCCCCTCCCCACTGTGCCACTGTGCCCTTCTAAAATCTCTCAACACCGTCCTTCAAACTCATATATGTGATTTTTCCATCCCCTTTCCTCTTCTACAGAGCACTGTTGGAAGACACCCACCATCCATGCGCCAACATGTCCAGCATACTTTAGCCGGCCCGGACCAACCCCTCAGTAAGGCATGTAAGCCATACAAAGCCTCTGTAACCATGGTAAAGTGGTCAAGTGGTGTCACTTTAAATAAACAGCATTCAATTTCCAAATTTTATTTCAACAGCATCAGAAAAGTTAATTTACATAATAAGTGACAATAATTATGTAATATAAAGGAACATACAAGAAGCCAATTAAGTTGAGGGGATACCAAAGAAGCTACATATAGCTTGTATATGGTTCCCTGTAAAGTTATTAAGATTAAGATTGAAATTGTTGATAAACGAAAACTAATAAGAGAAAGGGGGAAAAGACAGACAAAACAGGACAAAAATATATCTTAATTGACTGTGTATTTTGATAATAGGTGGAGTTATATTTGAAAGAATTTAGACTCACACTACTTTTGACAGGCAGTTGTTTTGTCACTAGGAATTAAAATGAAGGAAGGGGGAAATTGATAAGGGTTAACAGGTAGAGCTCCTACATGTTGCCTGTTTAATTGCAGGGTTCAAAATTATCAGGCGTCTGGGTGCCCGAGACGCCCAGATTTACTGCAGGGCAACCAGTTATTGTCAAGATTAGTGTATGTGGTTGCCCTGTGGACATCCATCTAATCAATTGAAATAGTGTTACTGATTGGCACTGGTTTCCCTGTGGACAACCATGATTTTTTTTATTTCGAACCCTGAATTGGCCTTTAAAGCAAACTATCACTAATATATAAAGCAGGGCATTTTCCACTCTGGACAAATGAATGAACAGGTTTCCTGGCCCTGTACAACACATATATGTTATATGAGCCAGCCATAGCATCTGATATACCAGTTAGAGCCACTGGTATAGCATCACCATCACTCCGGATTCGAACTCCCGACGTTACGATCACAAGTAAAAACAAAACACCCAGAGGAACTGGAGGCCATGACTTCAGTACTGTATAATAACATAATAATATATAAAACATTTATATAGCGCTTAATTAATACAAGTTTACCTTCGAAGCGCTTATTGTTACCCTGGTCACTGGTAACCCGAATCAACGAAGCATCACAATCTTTAGCATGCAGCCACTATGATAGCGCAACGCTATTGTAATACAAGTCACCTCACACATTATGACATACCCATTTATAAACATGGGTAAAATGAAGCAATCAATATAAAGGGCCATGCCCAAGGACACACACCAAGATCAACACCGGCAGCGTCTGGATTCGAACCTGCGACCTCACAGTCACAACTCCATTGCCCTGACAACTGGGCTATCTCAACTTCTCAGAACTGGCTAAGATGCCGATCAAAAATACACTTATAACGGGTCACCAATTAGTTTTCTAGTAATGTTTGGGCGTTACTAAATAGTGGTGTTGATGCATGCCCTCTACATTAACTATGCCGTGGTAGTCTGCTGATTGATTGGTTGAAATAGTTCCCTGGTCCTTCAACAACCAGGTTATACATATGAGCTACAGTGCCACCCCAACCTTTGATACAGACCAGTTATTGATCAACCAATTAAAGGCAATTTAATTATATTGGCCTTGCCCTTTCCTGTTCTTATTTGAGCCAAATGCCAATAGCGACACACAGCACCTAATATATACGACCCGACGAGTGGTGATTGTAAATGATGAGCATATAATGAATTCAATTTACCAGCGTTTTCTTTCATTTGAAACAAAATTCTTATTGCGAGGCCTTGCAAATTATACCAACACACAATTTGATCTAATATAACTTTATCACTGTTAATTATAAATAAGGGAGGAGTATTAACTAATTCAGCCATGAAACGCAATTTTCTTTAATTTCAACAGAATTCTGACCTTATCATGCTCGGTGCGTCCGTCCTTGTAATGCTCCAGGACAATCTGGGTGGCCGAGTGAATGACCGCTACGAGGGCTGTAGTGGAGCAAAAACGGGAAACGTTAAATTACTAGCATTTATAATTAATGACAATTTTACTGCAGTGCGAAGATGGAACGATAGTAAAGGATGGCTATATTTCACAGGATGTGATACGGAAACGATGAATAAAATTATGAATTATGCAGATAGTACAGGTTCTGTACGTATACTGGTCAATTTTGAAATAAATTAACATATTTGGGGGTTATAAATGAAATATTATTAACTCTTATAATGTTGACCCAAATGTAGCGTTTTTCACTGTGCCACTGAACCAAATACAGCAATTTTGTGTGAATAGTTATCCCACAGTAAACCGGCGTAGGATTACACTAGTTTATGAACTTCTGTTGTCAAAAGTTATTCACAAAAGTTATAGACAATGAATTCTTCGTTCTAAGCGTACCAAAATATAATTAATTTGGAAAGTTAATGTATGTGATTTCATGTTATTGTGCTCTTACTGGAGCTACATTGTGGGGCTATTTGTAGGTACAAAGTGACATTGTGGGGCTTTTTTACATTGTGGGGCTAGCCCCACAAGGAGACATTGTACGTACGTACGTACGTGTACATACACACGTGTACAGTGCAGTGAACGGCTCTGTACGATATGATACAATGTGTGCCTAACTTTTTTTTGTAAAGGTGGTCCAGTAGGCAGGGCAGGCTCATATGGTACAACTCCCCCCTGTACATGCACCACTGTGGTGCCATTACACATATTCAGGAGCGGATCAAAGCGGGTCGACAAAAAAGAAGAAAAAATGTAGTACAAAATGATACACTTTGGGTTCTTTGGATGCCATGAAATATATATTTATAGGCATCTGATATTTAAACAAAATATTGGGGATGACCCAAACCCCCGCAAGCGCTTCGCACCATCAGCGCTCGCAATTTGTGCTGAGCCTTCAATTAACTCTCCCCCCCACCCTTTTTAAAAATGCTGGATCCGCGCCTGCTATTCTCTATGTGTTATACTGGCTTCCAATACCAATGACAATTATGCATAAGATTTTGTTAATAATCTTCAACTGCAGCATAGCACCTAATTATATCAACTTATAATTTATAAAAGGCCCACCAATTACATAATCTTTGCAATCAACGTTCTGCAGTATGGCTTCATGTTCAACATATAGAATATGCAACACTCGGAAGGCATTTGCTTGGGTTGGACCACTTTGGTGTGCATCAATTGCCAGAAAATTTAAAATATTGAAAATTATCAGGGCTCCATTTTTTTAATAGTCAAACGATATTTCACTGATTTGACTAGTATTTTTTAAATTTTGTTTTTAAATTAGCATTTTTCCCACTCATTGTTGTAAAGTGTTTTTGATGCTTTGTACATCACACGCTGTATAAATCAATGATTGGTATTATTATTGTTATTAATATCAATAAATAAGCCCACTATGAAGTAATTACAGTATATTGTTTCCTGTTTATAGACATCACTTCAAATGGAGAATGTGAATCGGTGATGTGTACAAACATAGGTCTACATAACACATATCTTATATTGATTGTGGTTGTTGAACCGTATCTCAAGGCCTTAATTTGTTAAGTACAAAAACATACTGTACACTTCAGGGACACTTGAAGACAGGGAACTTGATGATTAATGGCTAGACATTGGGCTGTGACCTTCTAGTCTTAAGCAGTAAATTGAATATAGATGATTAATGGCTCGACTTTGGGCTGTGACCTTCTGATCTGAAGCAGAAAAGGCGCTATATAAATATTTGGTATTATTATTAATATCTATAATGTTCACAGTTCATTAATACCAAAACATGCAAAATCATGTTTTTCTGGAATCGACCATGTATTTTATGATTCATCCATCGAGGCACATGAGAAAGCATCCACTAATAAGCAGGGATCTACCGAACATAGGTACCAAACAGACGTATCGAGTCCGTCAAGAGTTAGAGATTGTGAGGTCATCGCGAGGTCATACTACATACCTCAAAATGATATGCAGGTTGCCATTTCGCTTGATGGTATAACCCTCCAGTTTGTCAGCAATCCAGTGATCCTTGCCTAGGAAAAAGCTACGAGCACGACACTATAAAATATGTGTTAAAAATTATCAATTAAACCGTCCTGTTGCTGGAAAGCTTCTTTGTTGTTTTTTAATCTGGCATTTTTTTCTATAATTTTTTTTATGTGCTAAAAATTATCAATTAAACACAAAAAAAATTAAATTCATCGCTGCGATCATAATTCTTACCTCTTTTTTCCTCAAACAGCTCTTCCTCTCTTTCTCGATCCTCACTCTTTGGCGAAACCTTCATCTCCAACGGGGGCAGCGAGTCGAGCAGGTCGTCGTGCCAACCACCGTCGCAGCCGAAGGTGTCATCAGACGACAGCAGCAGTGGTTTGCCCAACATCGGATCGACGTTGATGACGATGGGCAGCGGTCCGACATCGTTGTAAATAGAGGGCGCACTTCTTGAGTGGCTAGGTTTTGTGAGGTGTTCCAAGACTGATGAAGGAACAGCGATAAAAATAAGCAATTTATTAAAATTATTTTAATTTAAAGTTTGATATTTTAAAAAGATATGGCAACTCGTTTCTATCAGCCCTGTACATAGTATAAGCAAGTTATTCAAATAATTGTAATTTAGTTTGATATTTTATTGATATTTTAAAAAAGCCTGTAAATATGTTTGCACTACAGCCCTGTCTGTTGCTATTGGATACCAGCAGCTCTTTCTATTCCGACATGGGAAACATCACATTTTTTAACAATTTAATCAGAAAATAATTAAATGAAATTTATTTTAATAAAAACAAATATTTGGGAGGGAATTCCAGCTATTTTATCTCTCAAAACAGGAGAGATTTTATAATTCTGGGAGATAATTTGTCACTTTTTTTTAAAGCGATCACCTATTTTAGCAATTTAAATGCCAAATTTGTTATCATTCTTGGAGATCATGTTTTTCACAATATTCTGATATTGGGGTGACTTTCCAACACTACTTTGAAGAGTAGAACTTATAGTACTTTAATATCAATGTTATTGATTGGTTGATTATGGTTCCTGACCCTTTTCAGCGCAGGGGTTATATACGAATCACCAGCCTTTGATAAACCAGTTAGGCAGGGCTGGACAGAATTTTCAAATTGGGCACGGCATTCATTTAACTTTTTTAATTTTGAGGGCACCAGTACCGTAGCTAGTCAGTGAAATTGGTTTTATTAACCCCTGAATATGAACGCAGTTTGCAAATTCACGTAAAATAATGGATATTCAGGGATTTCCGATATTATACATCTTGCTGACCAGTTGAGTTCAACGCAGGGGTTAATATCAGTCACCAAAAAAACGTTGATATATTAGGCAGGGCTTGACAGAATTTCAAAATGAGCACAGCACGCATTTAACTTTGACAAGTAATAATTTTGAGGGGCACCAGTGCTGTGGCTACGACACAAACTCCCAAGTCAGTGAAATTGGTTTTATTAATCCCTGAATATGAACGCTGTTTGCAAATTTTATATAAAATAAAGGATATTCTGAGATTGCCGAAATGACATGATAGTTTGCTGCCCGAGGGAGGCTATATATACACTGTGTGTATAAGAAGGTATCCCGCCAACCGTGTGATAAAAGTTAAATACTGCTTCATATTAATATATGAGTTCATATTATACGACAAGTACCGAATGAATGAATGGATAGAGCAACACAACAGACATGCAATAAATACGAAACCACAAGCATAATTACAGTTTAACAATATTAACGACACAATTCACATGCGCACCCAAAGTATGTAGATCAGTTAAATTTACTACAAGTAATGAGCTCCATATAGTATGACATATGTACAAAAGTACATTGACACAGTGGACAGAGTTAGTTAGAACACAAATACCATGTACAGTAGTCATATATGATGAAGAGTTACTAGTTAGTTGTGTTAAATTGATATATTCGCAATAACATGGCATTATACTTAATAATATATAACTAGCCTACAATTTTAGTCACAGATTACTTTAATAAGAGGAGGTGCACCATGCCTCCTCAAACATCAAACTGTGTGAGCACCAATCGAGAAAAGGGAAATTGTGAGAGTTACCAACAACAATGCTATAACATTACATACACTGTATTAAACTGTTAAGGGTTACACCTGTATGTTCCAAAGACGCCTCCCAACCAAACCTTCATTTATAAGCAGCGCCGGTACGATCGAGAGCAATTGATTGGTCTCCTAAAATTGATATTAATGATATATAGTCCGTTACATTTAGCCATATTGCGCGCTTAAAAAACAGCTCTCCTGAGATTCGTGAAGGTCTGCCTAACCCTACCACTAACCTTACCCGAACGCCATAATACTACTACTACTACTAATAATGAATATTTATAATGCACCTGCATGTATCCGTCAAAGAGACGCTCAGGGTGCAGTGACAACACAGTGCAATGAAAAATAAATTAAAAGCTTTCTCATCAAATGTGTTTTTAGGGCACACTTGTAGGATAACAAAGTCGGTGCTATCTTAATACACTACTGGTAAGTCATTCCAGAGAACAGGGGCAGCAGACGTAAAAGACCGTTTACCCCACGATCTCTTTATTTTCTGGATTGAAAATAAACTTTTATTCTTGGAGCGAAGTTGACGAGCTGGTATGTAAGTGTGTAATAAACTTGACAGGTATGATGGTGACAACCCTGTGTGTGATCGGTAGGAATATGTCAGAATCTTACAAATAATATGTTGAGGAACAGGAAGCCAGTGCATCCTCTTGAGCACAGGAGTTATGTGTTCTCTGGGTATATTTGATTGGGTTTATATCTACCATAACTGGCACAAAGCATTATTTAAAGCAATAGGTAGCACTTGATTGAATTACTGAAGACTATTTATATGACAAGCACGATAGTTTCATCAGGTAATGTCACATGATTACATAGATAATCTGGTGTAGATAATCTATGAAGAAAATGATAACTCAACCGTGTCTTGTATCAGTTGATGTTATGCACAGTGGGGTTGATTGTAATCCTCCCCCTCCCCTGGCATAGCGGGGACTGTAATGTGTATGTTATTTCACAATTGTAACGTGTGTGTTTCTTCCCCCACTACATTCGTGTGAACAGTACATTCGTGTGAACAGTATTTCTCTGAACGTCCCAGCTAAATCCCCGTTTGTGGGCATAAAAAAGAAAGTCCCCAGCCAAAAACACGCTATATTGCTGTATCATTTGGTGCAAGTCCGGGGTCACAATCCCGACTCAAATTACACTATGCACATCCCTGTAAAAATTGGTGTCACAAGCGCGGGGACACAAACATGTGAATATCGGGTCGGGTCAGGGGATGATTACAATTGATGATTGCAATTGACAAGTCATTACGTGGTGACGTCTATGATCAAGGCTGCTTCATGTTTATTCCTAGTATTGGGGTGGGTAGAGATGGTTGGATCGAAATGAAAATGAATTACAAAACAAGGTTAGGGTCACGAATATCCTCATTAACTGTCCTTCTTAGGAGATTCAGTATCGGTCTTTCATGACATCAGAATATAGAAATACGTAACAGAAAGATGATTTGACTAGTGGGTGTCCATTGTTTTCAGTAGTTTGATTAACCAATGGCATAAAGCTAGCATTGTCTATTTGCAAATTACTCATCTCCATACTGAGAATATGCATTTGCACCCAAGCTGGTATACCAGAGGCTATGAGTGGCTAGAATGACACTGGCCATTAACGTTCATAATTATACATTTCCCAAGAGTGTATTTAAGGGCGTTTGGCAGGAACTGACTATCAGGATGTACCAACTGGAGAGCTGGGTGCGTTGAAAGCGGGTAGTCTGCGTACAAGCATCTTGACTAAGATTAGTGTTTGGCCTACAACAAATACTGATATTTATGTATAGTTGCATCAATGTAATATGGATGTATGTGATGCACCATGGCATATCGGGTATTATGTCGGCCATGGGTCATGTTGAGATTTTGGTGTAAAAAGAAAGAGGAGAACAGTAGCTTTATTTTGATACCCAAATCAAGAAAGTATTAATATTCTAAGTTTTTTAACAGAGCAAACCATATTCCATTGAAGTTGTGATATATTTTGGAGGAAAACCCCTCATATCTCAAAATGGAGAATTGTGACATAATACCCGATCTGCCATGGTGCATCACATATATGTGAGGCGGCATAGCTAATCCGGTATTATGTCGGGGATTTTCATTTTGAGATAAAGTTGTATTTAGTCAAAATTTATTTATTTATTATCAAAATATTATTTTTTATTTGGTTGAGTCCCATAGTGTTTTCCCGCTTGATGCTCAGTCACCCCCAGGCTAAACCTGGTGAGGGGGCATCCATTGGACGTGCACGTTAAATGACAGTCCCGGGGCATGACTATATGTGTCTCGTTATTCTAGTCTAGCCATCATTTTCCAAAGAGTAGGGAGTTATCCCAGATGCTCTCTCTCCCTCGTGAATCCCTAACAAGGAGTGAGGAAGAATACAGCCGCATCACTGGTGAACGCTCTCCACCTCCCTCTATCCAAAGCCATGGCCCTCCAATGTCCACCCCCACCCCCAGCGCGCTTAAAATCCCTTTCAGCCCAGTCCTTCCATCTCAATTACCAACTTTCATGTGCGACATCGCCGTTTTGGGGAGCCGTCCTTCATCCATCCGTTCCACATGCCCAGCTTACCTCATATGCCCCCTAATCAACCTCTCTGTAAGACTCCCAGTCATCCCAATCTCCTCCCTTATATCAACTAACCTCCTCTCCACCCGCTTAATCCCTGCGATCCTTCTCATCCAGTTATTTTCACACACTTGAAGACACTGTTGCTGAGCAGTAGACAGAGCCACAGTTGCAAGCCCGTAAATACATGCTGGAATAACACATTCCTATTATTTGTTTGTATCGTTAACAACGTGACTTGAATATAATTCACTTATCTGGCACTAATATAACCTCGCTGTTGATGTGCCGTTAAATAACTATCTCTCTCTCTCCCAACGTGCCACAAATTTAATAGGATATACACTATATTAACCATAATAGATACTTCCACCATCATTATACCTTCCCCTGGTTTTCCCCTGCTGTTTCCCCTAGATTGAATAGGTTGGTGTGTAACTGACCATTATAAAACACGAGCCAATGTTATGCCCTAGCTATTATTTGTCCGTTTTCTTTTACATGCCAATTTAATTATCTCACTTGTTTTCTCCATTTTACTGCCAACTTCCTCTAGACATGTGACCATATGACTATCATAATATGATTGTTGTCGTCCAGATAATCGTGTTATGAAGCCAACCTGAATGGATGAGTCATGTCATGACCGGTCAGCGAGCGTGTCGATTCGTAGTCCTGAAGTCCGAGTTTGAAACCATCCAGCCACGAGTCAAACGACAAACTTTAAAAACTGTGGCCCTGTGACTCCTTTTGGTCTGTAGCATGAAGTCGAACATCGAAGAAAAGTACTTTAAGAATTCCTACCTGGTGTTGTCTTCGACGGTTCGTAGTGTGTGGAAGACTTTGAGGACGAAAATCAAAAGCAAAACTTTGAAACTGTGACCTGGTATCTGATGTGGTTCGTAGCGTATATAGACACTTGGGTCAATTGAAGACTGGTTGGTAGTCAATGATTCTTGATCATAGACAGCAACCATGGTGCTTTATGTCATAGTTGGGTGCGCTGTGACAGCCGCTTGCAGCAAAATCCTAGTTTATGATATCCTGACCAGAATGCCAATTTCACGGACTGACTAATGCACTTGTCAATTGTAATCCGGGCATAGCATATTAATTATTGAATACTGCCAAGTTGTTGATCAACGGTACAATCTCTGTCATATGCACAGTGTATAAAGATGATATGTTGATTGCTTCTTTATATGTAACATCGGTACAATCTCTGTGATATGCACAGTGTATAAATATAAAGATGATATGTTGAATGCTTCTTTATATGTAACAACGGTACAATCTCTGTGATATGCACAGTGTATAAAGAT
>JAODAI010007692.1:0-13040 GCA_027575025.1 Scotoplanes globosa | reverse complement strand
CATAATTTTTTGCTTGTTGGCTTCCTAAATAATACCTGCGTATCATATATTTATCAAATAATCCTGTGGACTTGTCCCTTAAGGTGCTGTTGCTGGGCCCTAGACAAATCCACTGTCAAGGCTCAAGTTCGATACATGCTGAGATGACACGTAACACCCAAAACTGTCCCCTTGAAGTTACCAAAATGTGCCCAATTGTCATAACCCCTCTATTTTTCTCCAGCCCAGAGCCCCTGGTTGAATCCTTTTGCGCACCCCTCTACCGGACAGCCCATCTCTAGAAATCATATTCAAAATTATTCGTCTGTTTGATACACTTTCCTGCTAGGGTTATACCCAGCTCCCGACGCTAGGCTCATACGTAACCTATGTCTGTCAAGTAAATCCTTCCACTCTACCAAAAATTCCTGAAACTCGTGCTTACTTTCCAAAACTACCGCCAGGTCGTCGGCGTATACCAGCTTTTGCAGGACGTTCGTTGGACTGACCTTTCTGTTAATCACTTCCATCACCACAATGAATAGTAGAGGACTTAAGGCACTACCCTGTCTAAGTCCAATATTTACCCCAAACTCTTCCGACACCAACGAACTAACAAAACCCTATCCTTTGTTCCACCATAGAGACCCACCACCATTCCGATTTCCGCTTTTCCATTTATATACCGATATGTTAGATATACATTATCGCCATATATATATACATTGATATTTATACAATCAACTCTATATGAAAAACATTATATCTAATTTAATTTTACTCAATTCAAATCAAGTTATTTTTTCTACTTTCCCTTATCCTGTGGTCGTAGATCCGGTACACGATGACAAACTATACAACTGCACGGCCCATCTCATTAACGCAAAGCCCCTACCCCGTCGAGTGCGAATAGAAGAAGCCCACTTTTCGGAATTACCAGGAGAAGCACAAGAGGTGGGGGATATCATCGAAATTGAATGTATCGAGAAGAGACCTGTTCCATATGACAGTGGTAACGTACCACAGAAGGTAAATCGCTTTTCACAAAGAGCACGGTAAAATCCCGGTGTCCACACCGTTTATTCTTATTCGTTCATGCCACCTGAAAAGCGTTTGTAAAATCACCAACCTCACAAATTAACTCAATTATCTACTAACACTTGTAATTTGCGCCCATCATACAAGCTTCGTACTTACCTAACATCAATACATGTCCCGCATTGACAGAGGGCATTATACTCTCAATCAGAAGTTATCGACGTTATCTATTCAGGAGTTACGTACCGGTACGATGGTAAAACATGATGCGCTAAGAAAAAATCTCAGAATCTGATATTCTTGCAAGATTCACACGCGATTACCATAAATAATATGTGGAAGTTCATGAAATTCTTATAGGAAATGTTCATGGTCATGGCCAAATATCATGGGGTTATCATATAAAAAACATTGACTGTTGTATTATAAACGTCTTTGAAACAATTCCAACTTTCACTAAAATTTAGCATTGATATTATGTGATATTGAAGACTGACTCACTTTTCTGCAATATTAACTTAGGAGATACTAAAACACTTTTAGTTGGCATCATTTACCGGAGCTCAAACCTAAGCAATGATCTCAACCACATCATGTTGGATCAGCTAAAAACACTGGTGGTACACTCCGTCTAGCCAAATTCTTATTATGGGAGATTTTAACTTTCCTGAAATGAATTGGGATAACAACATTATGATTACCAACGATTTGCATCCTCAAGACTATTTTTTATGTTTTTCAAAAGTTATATCTTTATCAGCATGTAAAAGACAACACTCGACACAGAGTGTTTCACATCATCGCTGTCGGACTTAGTTTTCACTAATGAGGAGGCAATTATTGATAACATTGAGCATTTATCGCCCTCGAGGAAGAGTGAACACGATTACCTTGTTTGGGATTACGATATTGGATTCAATTATAGCTCTTCTGACTTTTAAATAACGGACTTTAATTACAAAAAGGCATATTTTATTGATCTGAGAAAAGCCTTTAGCAAATTTGATTGGACTAATATGGATACGCTAAGTTGTAGTGAACGTTGGAATGGTTTCAAAGACGTTTATAATAGAACAGTCAATGTTTTTGTTCTACATACGACACCGTCGGCTAAGAGTAAACCACCAAGTTGGTTGAGATCGAGTTTTAAGAAGGATATCAGGGACAAGCATATTTCACGCAGCAAGTACAGGAAGATAAGAAGGCTTACTGACTATGCAAAATACAAGGAACAGCGTATTAGAACATCAGCCATTGTTAGGAAGTCTAAATGGAACTATGGAAAGGACATTATTACTAATATCAGGACTAATCCGAAGAGGTTGTACAGCTTCATTAGATCGAAACAGAAGGTGAAAAGTGGTATTACCTAACTATTGAAGGACGACGGTTCTCTTACCGAAAACGACAAGGAGTCGGCAGAGGTTCTTGGAAAGTACTTTCATTCCGTTTTTACACGTACAAATGTTGACAACCTTCCAACGATTAAACCCACCATTGCAGGCAAGCTTTTATATTGTAAATTATCCGAGAATGACGTTAGAAGCAAGCTCTCTGCATTACACAAGGTTAGATGTCCTGGATTAGATGGTATACATACTCATGTATTATTCGAGTGTGTTGAGCAACTGGCAGTCCCACTGATTAAGATAATATCTAAATCCCTGCAAGAGAGTACTCTACCAACGGACTGGAAACAATCTAGGATTACACATATCTTTAAGAAAGGCCCAAAGAAGGAAGCAGGTAACTACAGGCCTGTTAGATTGGCCAGCGTGCCTTTGAAAGTGTTGGGAGTATATATAGCGAGAGATAAAATGATTGGAATTTAAACACATACAATATTATTACACCTAAACAGCATGGATTTGTAGGAGGAAAGTCTTGTCTGATAAATCTACTTGCATTTTATGAGGATGCCACGGCTTGTATCGATATGATTGACTGTTTAGACGTTATATTTTTGGACTACAGTATAACCTTTGACTCTTTTCCGCATTGCAGATTATTACTAAAATTGCAGTCACTTGGGGTTGATGGACCTATTCTCAACTGGATTAAGAACTTTCTTTATACATGTTATACGAGGAAGCAATATGCATCTATTCGACAGGAGTCGTCTAGCTGTGTCAACGTTTTAAGCGGTATATTACAGGGATCAGTATTGGGACCCATTCTTTCCATCTTGTATATCAACGACATCTCAGAACTTGTTCAATCCAATATTAAGATGTTAGCTGAAGACATTGACATTTATGCTCGTATGAAAGATGGCACTGGTTCTCGTTTGCCGCAGAACGATTTAATTACGTTTGATCAATGGAGTAAGGATCGGTGTCTATCGTTAATAATACTAAGAAGTGTACTGTTATGCATATTGGAACTGACAATCCACGTTTTAACTACTCAGTGAATGGAGTATTACTATCCAAGTCAAGTACCGAGAGTGATCTTGGAGTTATAATTACGGATGACCTCAAGCCTAGTCAACAATGTGCAAACTCTGAAAGCATCACAAACCCTTGGAATTATCAAGAGGACTTTCAGTTACCTGGATGAGGTTGGTCCGAAGACACTTTATAACTGCTATGTGAGACTACACATGGAATGCTATATCCGAATTTGGAGACCATATTTGAAAAAGGATATTACAATGCTGGAAAAGTCCAAGGGATAGCCTCTAAGTTACTACCTCATATACGGAACATGGAATACGAGCAACGTATATTTGTTTTGGATCTACCTACTCTTGAACAGCGCTAGGACCGAGGAGATCTCATTGAAACTTACAAGCTATTGAACAGATTTGATCTTGGTGATAAAGCCGACTTCTTCAAGTTCCCCGAGTCTATAGTCATTTCACACGAGAATACTCATACAAGTTATTTAAACCTAGATTGGATAAATCTTTGATGATACATAATAATTGGTTCAGCCAGAGAGCGGTCGCAGCTTGGAACTCTTTACCTGATTCGGCCGTGATGCACCCAGCCATTGGAACTTTTGAAAAGCAAGTTGGACATCTGATTGTTCTGACCATGACAAAACATGGGAGTTAAAGGCTTAATGCCTATCTTTCTCCCGTCAACCCTTAACTTAGGCGGCATGATTGGCTAACCAAAATTAATATTCATTACTTGGGGTGGGCAATGTAGCTTCAATGATAAATGTATAGGGAATTTAGTTCCGCGGAGATTCCTAAACCTGCGCGGACGTAGCACTAAAACCCCAGATAGGCAGTGTACGCGGCATGCAGTGCCCAGATAGGCAGTATACGCGGCATGCAGTGCCCAGATAGGCAGTATACGCGGCATGCAGTGTCCAGATAGGCAGTGTACGCGGCATGCAGTGCCCAGATAGGCAGTGTACGCGGCATGCAGTGCCCAGATAGGCAGTGTACGCGGCATGCAGTGCCCAGATAGGCAGTATACGCGGCATGCAGTGCCCATATGTACACTGAATGAGAGGAAGCTGCCTAGGTTAATACACCAGAGTAGTGAAAGTCACCCATGAAGGGATTATGTGTGTATACTAGGGTAAGTGATGGGAAAGCTACCCAGTGCCTATGTTTGCACACAGGATGAAGGGGAAAGCTACCCAGTGCCTATGTTTGCACACTAGATGAGGGGAAAGCTACCCAGTGCCTCTTATGTGTGTATACTAGGGTAGGTGAGGGGAAAGCTACCCAGTGCCTATGTTTGCACACAGGATGAAGGGGAAAGCTACCCAGTGCATATGTTTGCACACAAGATGAGGGGAAATCTACCCAGTGCCTATGTTTGTACACTAGATGAGGGGAAAGTTACAAAGTGCCTATGTTTGTACACTAGATGAGGGGAAAGTTACAAAGTGCCTATGTTTGCCCACATGATGATAAAGTTACCCAGTGTCTATGTTTGCACACAGGATGAAGGGAAAAGCTACCCAATGCCTATGTTTGAAAAAAGGATGAAGGGGAAAGTTACCCAGTGCCTATGTTTGCACACAGGATGAAAATATCATTACTTAGCTAGATTTCACCCATCTTGTAGAAATATATATTATATAGTGAGTTAGTTAAATATATATTATATATAGTGAGTTAGTTAAATCTATATTATTATTAATAAAATTTGTCACTGTGGGTCTATGCATATTATTATTATTGGGTGGAATTGGATATTATATATATCCTTACCCACCACCCCAAACCCGACTAAAAATATGGGAGGAATATACATTTTTAATTTTCATGAAAATTTACCATGTCAACACTTTTATTTCACTGTGAAGTGCTTTGAGGGGTGACCTTCGGTCATATAAGCGCTTTGAGGTGTGACCTTTGGTCATAGATGCAGGAACAGCCCTATACATCATCATTATTATTATTATTATACACCTGTCATACAAACGTAACTTTGACTGTATTTTTGGCCATCATATATATGGCAGTCCATGGGTATGTCCAATTGTGTTTAAATATCTTGCTACAACCTTGAATCCCCAACCTACCATACAGTGTGGAAACTGGATGTATTCTGGATAATTACTACTTCAATAAACCAAAATAAATTTAAAGATAGCTAGATTGTGACATAATATGTTAAATGTAGCAATCCAGTATATGTACATTTTAATAAGGACATCATAGAGTAAACTCAGTAAAGATACACATATCCCCTACAATACAGGCCTCAGATGCTAAACAATACAGGCCTCATATCAATGTCCATAGATATAAATCATTGAGTGCTTGTAAATAAACAGTATCACGCCATCATACACAGCAGCGCATCAGGATTATGCGATAACATTACATATATGGTTACAAGGTTAAACAAATAGTAATTTTAATTTAATACAAGGGAGGGGGTGTTTCAAGGTTAGCAGAGTTTGCTATTATTTAACAATGAAGATCTATATCTTCAATTATTACAAGCAGCTTCAAAGAAATAATGAATATTGAGGTTTCCTGACCTTTTTTAAAGCAGAGGTTATATGAGCCACCTAAAGCCTTTGATATACAAGTTTGAGCCACTGGAATATACTTATCTTCACTCCATATTCAAACTCATGACCATGTGGTTAAAGTCCAACACTCTGTCAACTGAGTTAACCGCTCAGATAAATGACAAACTCATGACCATGTGGTTAAAGTCCAACACTCTGTCAACTGAGTTAACGGCTCAGATAAATGACAAACTCATGACCATGTGGTTAAAAGTCCAACACTCTATCAACTGAGTTAACCGCTCAGATAAATGACAAACTCATGACCATGTGGTTAAAGTCAAACACTCTATCAACTGAGTTAATCACTCAGATAAATGACAAACTCATGACCATGTGGTTAAAGTCCAACACTCTGTCAACTGAGTTAATCGCTCAGATAAATGACATTATATATCCATGTAGCATTTATGGGCCACGGTTAGCGCTGTCATTAAAAAACAGTCATATCGATACGTTAAATATTTTTTGGTGGGTATTTTTGTGCAGTGGATGGCCATGTACTGTTATTGCAAATAATGATACACTGTATTCTGTATAGGATATGTGTTGTGCAATGGATGGCCATGTACTGTTATTGCACATAATGATACACTGCATTCTGTATAGGATATGTGTTGTGCAATGGATGGCCTCTCTCTTTCTACCTCATGAATCCCATTCTACCAGCACCTCCTACAACTCCTGCTTACTATCCATAACTATTGCTAGGTCATCCTGATATAATGGCTTTTTCAGTACATGGCCATGTACTGTTATTGCAAATAATGGTACACTGCATTCTGCATAGGATATGTGTTGTGCAATGGATGACCATGTACTGTTATTGCAATTATTTATTATAGATGGGTTTAAAAGTTAGAGCTAGTACTGACAGTGTCATTCACGTTAATCAATGTGACAGACTTGACCTATATTGCTGTGTATACTATACTAGCAATATATAATTGAGGTTTTGCATGTATTTGAATTATGTCACATGCTGTAAATATTATTGTCAACAGCCAATCATCGTCTGTTTATCAGCCAATCAGAAATAATTACGCCAATACCAAGGGTATTTTATATTATAATACTGCTAAACTCTATGAAATGACATCACATGCAGAACATGTACATGTAGTGTTGATCAAGTCGTGTTAATGATGGACATAAAAGTCCCCTTTTTCTCTATGATCTATCAACATAGACTGTATACCAGCTGCAATATTAATATTATTGCAGCCATTACATAACATTGATAAACACTTTTAGAATCCTGCATTATGATTGGTCAAAATTCATTAGAGACCTGAATGGTTTTAGTGAAATTGGGAGAATCGCTTTATCTGATCAACCTATTAATTTCATACACCTCATATACAGTAGTGTACATACTAATCTATGATTTCTATTTTAAGCAGGCTAGTGGTGTTTTAACATTTTATCCAATTTTTTTAGGAATTTGAACCCCAAATGAGGTGATAAAAACACTATGCCAAACTTGCCCCCCTCAAGTACTATGTTACAATGCGTTTACAATACCAAATTACCACTGCAATTTCTTCTCCTGTCAGTGCTACATTTACATGTCCCTAACCTTCTTGAACTTGAAAATGTCTGAAATTGTGTAGCCTAGCCTAGCCTTTATTATACACCAATACAGTATAGCCTATTGTACAGTATGAAAATATGTCACAACAATAGCTACGTAGCACAATCAGAAAAGGTCAGGTTTTAACCTGTAAATTGTTTGAGAATATATGATCTTTATTTTAGAAATGCTTATTTAGCCCACTATCAGTAAAATAATAAATTATTTTAAATTATTTGTAGTATGATGAATAATATTTTAATTTTTTACTGTTCTTTTCAATTTAAAATTATCTGAAATAGTTTTGTGTTCACCACATAACACAAAATCGGATGATGACGTCCTTGATACGTTCGGAGAATTGCGAAAGCAAATGCAGTTTTTGTTCCCAAAATGGAACTAAAACATTTGTTATTTAAAAAAATGTAATGAATATTTATGAATAGGGATGAGTGTCATTAATATTATTTAAGACCTCTGATGACGGCTACGCCTCGATTTGCTCAGCCTCCCCCCGGTGACGTCATCATCGGTCTTAAATAACATTAATGACCTCGCACCCTAATATTTATCCCCTTAATGTATGATCAGCTAATTATGTTGGACCTTGTCGATGTTGAGATATTAAGAGTAAAACAAAGAGGGACCATTACCTTTATTTTAACATCAAAATCAAAAAAATCTAAATTTTCTTAAGTCACTGATTTTTTTATGGAATTTATGATATTCTATTGCACAGGTGAGGAAAACTGCTCCTCTAGTTAACATTTGAAGAATGTTAACATAACATCCCATCTGCATTAGTGCATCAATTATGACTCAGTGATACCACACAACTTCTCCTAGTTAACATTTGAATAATTCTAACATAACACCCCATCTGCACTCAGTGACATCACACAATTTTAAATCTTTATGATATTGTCAGATCGCCCGATCGGATCCTCTTAAGCACCTCCCTATCAGACCGCCCATCCCCAGAAATCATTTCCCCAAGTTAGTATTGACCATAATTTGTCATGGACGTCTCATATTAATCACATTTGTAACAAAGCCTTGATTAAGTCAATCTGTATTCTTTGTAACAAGAAAAATGCAAAGTGCATGGCGATTTCTTGTCAAAATTAATTTTGGGCTTTGTATGTACATTGTAAAATAGCTTAGCGTCAAGTCTATCAGTATTTTATTAATGAAGCTCAAGCCACTCATTAATATATACAAGCCTCAGAGGTATCATCATCATCACAATCAATAGACTGCCTAACCTACCCATAAAGGAGCCCTGTATAAAATATCAACTCAATCCAAATTACGGTTAAATTTATATATGGTGTTCACCAGCCAAGATTTTCGCAATAAGTACCGCCCACTAATTAATATGCAACAGATCGCCGCCGAAAACAAATAATCTTCTTCTCTGGGTTGTAAAATATAATTTTGTCCAAATCTCAAAAATCAAGACCATGCAAACTATACATGGAGGTTTCTTATCTATAATTCTAATGCCATTATATCAAGTATTCAGAAGATATCCGCCAATGGGGATAATTATAGTTGATATCTCCATGCCCGATCTGGCTTCTCTATTGTCATGTTGCTGTCTAATAGAATACACTATACTATACACACATGTATGTCATACTATGAGTAGTTTGAGTATTGAGAAGTTGTAAGATAACATTGGATTTCAATCTTTATCAGTTTAATGACTAGTGCCATGCACCTGTGCTGACATGGTCAATGACACAATCACTGTTACTGTCTCTATAAAACAGTATGTTAATATCTTGATTAAACAATATCACAATGTGTGTATTACTGCTGTTCTTAGTTATACAGTAGCTCCATGGGGACACTACATGATGTTCAAGGAGGTTATATAACCCTTAATTTGAAGTGTAAACATATACCGCCCATGGTGTTTTTTAGTCACTGAAAGGTGCCATTGATATCTGAATATGGTACCCAAATTTCAAAAGAGCGGACAGTTGCAGAATTGCAGCCAATTTGGATTTTTACCTTTGATCTTGCGACCCATTTTTTTGCATTTTTGTAACAAAAAATATTAATTTAATAGTCATTAAAAATATTGATTGACAAAAATATACCAAATATCAACTTAATCCGACATACGGTTATTGAGATATCATGCTCACAAGCCATTTATTGATATTTTCACAATAAGCCCCTCATACTCATTAATATGCAAGGTATCATCGTCAAAATCAATAGGCTTCTTAACTGACCCACACACACGCCGGGGTGATCGCACAGATTTCTTGTTAAACAAGAAATAAAAAAGTAAGGACTATATCCCAATGCGATGTTTATTATCTATTTAATTTTAATGCCCTAATGCTTCCATATTTTTCATATGGTGCAATTATACGGGGGATTGCTATCCCCTCTCATATTAATCACATTCACGTTTTACAAAACAGGCATTACAAGTTATCTGTAATGTGCCCTATGTATCGCCATCTGCACCTTTATTTTAAAAGTGTGCTACTCTAAATATATTTGACATTGTTTATTTGAAGGCAGCAACTTTTATGTTTCAATATGTTTTAATGAATGAATGAATGGGTTTCCTGTCCCTTTTCAATGCAGTGGTTATATGAGCCACCCAAAGCCTTTGATATACCAGTTAGAGCCACTGGAATAAAATCATCATGGGTACTATATCAAACGAAAGTTCGTCGTATCGCTATGAGATATTACTACTATTGAAGTCAAAACTGCCACACTGAGAAATTACTAAACGTGTACTCTACATTTATTTTCATCAAGCGTTGAAATAGCTTATATGTACAGTTACACAATGCAATGTCTACCTAAATATATTTACAATACAAAATATCAGTCTCGTGTTTACAATTACAAGAAAATCTGTAATTATAAAGAATTGGAAAGCAATAATTAAGAATACAATAATTAGTTATATTAATAATGAAGAAATTGCCAGGCTCCATACCTGTATCCACCTTACACGGTGACACAACGATACCAAATGTAGCCTACATGATGTATAAACGATAAATGATATACATTGTTATCGTATCCGATGTGAACCAACATTTTAATATATTTTTTCACATTTTCTCAGAAATATTTATAATTATGTCTTCTTTTTTTCTTTTGTTGGGGGGAGGGGAAGTGTGTTTGTGGGGTGAGGGGGGGGGGGGTATATGATCAACCTTGTAATTGAAAGCTACTACAGTGTAATTGATTTGATTATAGGTTCGCTATATAGTCCTTTCAACGACTAGGTTATACGACTATAGGTTATACGACTCATCCAAAGCGTTTGATATCATAAGAACCACTGAAATATAAGTTTCCTGGCACTTTGGAAGGACAAGGTTATATACGAGCCACGCACCAGATGCCTTAGAAAAAACGGACAGTTCGATAATACTGATTAATCTGCATAATTGCACTTAATACTATTTCCCTAAATAACTTTATTAGAACCATTTAGTTTTTAAAACTTGACCGTAGGCCTATAATAATAATAATATGGCAGTATGGCCGATTGACGATTGCATCGACTATCATCCTGATTTAATAAAAAGGATATATACGCCACCCAAAGCCAAACCAGTAGCATCTATTGGAATATAGTTATATCACACCGTATTCCACCCAAATGACCTTGCGATCAAATTAAATACTCTATCCACCAATCGATCTAACCGGTCAAACAAAACCAATACGCGATTTAGTAGTTAACGCGAAGCACGAAAACGTCATAGGTCCCAAGGTCATTATGGGGTAAAATAATAACAGCCACGCACAACACTACAAAAGTTTATACTCTGTCTCTCACAAAGGTGGACGAGCATGCGCAGTGTCGAACTACAAAATAGGTTAGTCTTGCGAAAAATTGTTGTTTTGTTGACTAATTGGCTACATACATGCTGCAGTGACGCATTCCCGTCATTGTTTACAAGACTACTTCCGGACAACAGAATTAATTTGTTTTAACAGATGCAAAGAAAACACCACACACAGCAGTCGCAGTGGATAATTGCTAATTAACTACACTTTTGAGATTGATGATCATATTTGGGTATAGGTATTGTTTCTGAAAGACAAAAGAAACATCGTACATTAGCCCAAAGAAGGCTACCAAAACGGGCATTAAATCTACAAAAAATCGAAATAAAAGCCATTCAAATGATGTTTACGTTAATATGATTATATACTAATAAAAGTCAGTGTAAATCGAAGTAGGGGGAACATGTTTTAAATGAGCACCCAAACTCATATTTGTATTGTGATTGGTATAATGCAAAATGCAAAAAGACATTTCAATTAAAAAAATACAATGGTTGGCAATATTAAAATTTAGGTAATTAAAGATTATAAAGTTTGTAAACAATGTTAGTTGATATTATAGAGCAGAACATTATCTACAACTTGCTTCAAACTAGAGTCAACTTCGGCCATTCCGTTCTCAGTTTATTGCCGTTTGAAGTTTTCGGTTTAAAAACACCATTTAATTAAAGAACGTCTTTATCAAGACCAAACAGACAAGTAAAATACATATATAACCTACAAAATGCTTCAAACTAGAGTCAAATCTACCATTCCGTTCTCAATATATTGATGTTAGAAGTTTTCAGTTTCAAAACGCCATTTAATTAAAAAAACGTCTTTATCAAGACTAAATTGGAAACAACCTGGTAAATGGCTTGTAAATAGTTTTCTCGAAAAGTTCAACAATGTTCAAACTTATTAAGAAGGTTGACCCCAATGTATACAAGGCTAGTGTTATTATTGATTGAGATCAAAGGTCATTTGAGGTCAAAGGTCATTTGAGGTCAAAGGTCATTTGAGGTCAAAACGGAACATTATGTGTTCAGTGTTTGACCTTAAACGACCTTTGAACTACCTTTGAACTCCACCAAAAATAGCACAGGTCTTGTATGCATTGTGGTGGTCAATATTCATACCAAGTTTGAAAGATGTCTGACTTTAATTTTTCGAGAAAACGTATTTACAAACTATTTACCAGACTATATATGTACTTTAGTTGTAAGGCCTTACGTCACTTTAGTCTTGATAAAGACGTTCTTCAATTAATGATGTTTACAATCATCATTATCACCGCCTATATAGGACCTACATCATAATCCCAATTATGGTGGTTACTTAGCATTAGGTCTACCGTTTGTTTATAAATAAAAAATACAGTATATGTCTTATTGCCCTTTTAAAACGATGCTGTTATATGAACCATCTAAGCCTCTTGATATATCAATAAGAACCAGTGAAGTGGAGTCATAATCGTCCCACTTTTGAACCAAAGACGTTGAACCTTGCGATAACGAGTAGGCCTATAGTTGCTTTACCCACATGGAACAATGGAATAGGTTTCCTGGCCCTTCTCAACGCAGTGGTTATATGAGCCACCCAAAGCCTTTGATATACCAGTTATAGCCACTGGAATATAATC
>JAODAI010007581.1:0-13043 GCA_027575025.1 Scotoplanes globosa | reverse complement strand
ACTTTTTGATCTATAATTTACCATCTTTAATTAGTATGATGGATAGTATCAGGTAGAATTAAAGATAAAAAAGATTATAATGCAATTGACTAGTTCTCTCAAACGTGAGCGCACCACTCATACCAGCCGGAAGGCTAGCGGTGAGACCCCTGTCTGGAACAAGACATTTCATTTTAAAACACTAGCCATACATAACTGACTTGCAACTCGTAAAATCTCGGAAATGTGGTACAAAAAATGTGCAAATTTGAACGAAATTAGTCTCAGCAAGGACGATGGTTATGTACAAGCTGAAGATAATGATCGCAGTAAGTCGCAGTCAAATATTGGTCTTGCATGGTCACACAATCAATCTCCCATGGTTACATCCACTTGTTGTGGTGTCATCTATGATACAACCTCCCAATTGTTTTCTAGGGCCATATATGATGCATGGAAGGAGGTAATTGCAGCATATCACTATGGCAGGTATTACCAGTGCAGCTTGATGTGATCATAATTATATTATACATGTGGATATTTCTGGGTGAGTAGCCCAAATTGCTGGGACTCAGATTTAGCTCAGCGGGTAGAGCACGGGACTAGTAATGGCAAGGTTACAGGTGCGAGTATGGGTGGTGACATCAACAATCGAGTGCCTCTAACTGGTGATGATATATATATAATCTAGTGCCTCTAACTGGTATATCAAAGTCCTTGGGTGGCTCTATGTGACCTTGTCGTCAAACCAGGCCAAGTAAACTTGATTATTAATTCATTCATTCTAACTGGTATATCCAAAGTCACTGATGGCTCTATGTACGACCTTGAGTGTAAACTTTATTATTCATTCATCCATCCATATTCTAGCTATGACTGGGACATCTTCCCACATGTCATTCCATCTAGAATCCAGTGCCTCTAACTGGTATATCAAAGTCATTGGGGTGGCTCTTATATACCATGTTCTCACATACACCAAGGTGGTTATACCATCCATTCAGTTTCAGGGGATATAACCACATGATGACTCTATCAAATTTAAACCTTGTTCATGGAGTGCAAAACTTACTCTATCTATTTCATCCTGAAGTGTCAGTTGTCTTCAACTGTATATTAATTGATATACCTCTGACTGAAACAATTACTATGTATAGTGACTTGACAGCCTCCAATATGTTGTCATTAAGGGGTCATAACTCATATTAATTGATATACCTCTGACTGAAACAATTACTATGCATAGTGACTGCACAGCCTCCAATATGTTGTCATTAAGGGGTCATAACTCATATTAATTGATATACCTCTGCCTGAAACAATTACTATGCATAGTGACTGCACAGCCTCCACTGTGTTGTCATTAATGTGTCCCAACTCGTATTGTTTATAAACAATTGACCACAAGTTCCTACTCCACCTAAAGTTGCACTGGTCGTGAAGCAGAATTAAGTGAGGTGCAGTATGATACCCCGAACATGAGCGTTCCCACTGTATATAGGTGGAGTATTATCCAAGCTCCTGACATGAGTGGTTCATGCCAGTGCAGGTGTGAACATGCCGTTAGACCAGGGATCTAGCATATCCCTGGTTAGACACAGGTAAAAATTGTTAGTGGCCCCGAAAAAAGTGTACGCCCATTGGGTATATAAGTGCCCACCTATACATATTGCACAGTCGCCCGGCGATGACTTGTCAATATATATTGGCCCAGGGCATCTGGATCTATATAGTGCAAACACACTGAAAGGGTTCTCCTGCACAGGATACCACCAGTGTCACAAATGTGCTCATTGAAATGTCGCCATGGCTGACTTGGAAACCTGGCAACTACCAATTATACACCTGCTCTACTGTATATGACTTTGGTGTTAAAAGAGGGTTCCTTCCTGTTAATCAGTATATATCGTGGTAAGTTTGCAGTTGAAAATTGTAACAGTGTTGTATATGTCTGTAGGTAGATTATATAGTTACTGTAATCCTACTACAATTGTACCAATGCATGATACTTGCTCGTCTCTTATCAGTTGCATTATTGCATACATGGTTTTGATTGGATTCAATCAACCGTTTTTGTCCTGTTGTATCTTTCAGGCACTGTGGAAATATAAACTCCACTATAAATTTCGGAATGCCAGAAAGAGAGAGGATTCTGCAATTCCGACGGTTGTTTCCAGAAAGAGGAAGGGCACATCCGTACTCCCACCAGCAACGACGAAGAAGGCACCATCGAGGTGGGGTATAGCTAACCGGACTCAGAAGACGATACGTCTATTGCCCAGCATGTCATCTGGATGAAGTTAGAAGCAAGTAAAAAGAAGCCACAATATCAACGTGTAGGTGAGAGTATGACTGCCACTCTTTCTGATCGACGCAAGGTGATTATAGAGGGGGGTGCATTGGTCAAGGATGTGAAAAAGGAATACCCGTGGCTATTCAAAGAAGATGAGGTACATTCATTGTTATATTTTAGTCATGTGTTCTTTTCTTTCCAAACCAGACGTGATCTGGAGATTTATTTAGATTGCAAATTAGCCATACTTATTGGGTCATGGCTTTCGCTCCCCTTCACTCGGTCAGGCCTCCACGTTTGAGGAGCGCCAGCGCGATCACGCTCCTTCAACGCTCCTGGAATGCACCGATGAGCGCCTTATAAAAACGGGATTTTTTTTTTTTTAATTTTCAAGTTTTTACCTTATTTTCTGACAGGAGGGTGTCTATTCGAGTAGTCCTAACATATTTTTACTTTAGAACACTTCATTCCACATTATTTTATACATTATTCATGGGAAAAAGGAAAAACGGCGACTATCTACAGGAGAGCATTGGTATGCACTACTGGCATTCTTCATACGTAGGCCTGCTCGGTGCTCTTCAAAAACAACTTTCCCTGAATAAAACCATTTGATAGTATATCAGTTTATAGATGACATCTGAAATGTCCACATTACATATGTACCCTCCTGCTTTATTACAATCTTGTTTTGAGTCCCGATATCCAAGACAACCGTATACATGTTTCGATTCTCATAAAAGAAAATGATTAGCAATAAAGTCTATGCAATATATTTTTGAATAGCAGTTTTGAATTATTGCATACCATTAATTTAATTATGAAAACAAATGAGGTATTTAATTTCACATTTCCGGTACTGTGCTAGCCTATGACCCTATTAGCTGGTTATGTTTCCAAAATGTGCCCTTTGTCTGACCAGTGAGCTCAGTGGGTAGAGCATTGTAGTGTTGAACTCATAATCACAAAGAAACAGGTTTAAATGTGGGGTGAAATGGAACTCTGGACTAGAATGTGCAAATAACAAAATCATAGTATTAATTTAATTGAACATTTTCATAAAACACTTTAGATGGACGAAGAGTCTACATTGGGCAAATTGTATATTATTATTCAGACCCATTTTGAAAAACATAAAATGCAAGCATTTCCAGGTTATTCACTTACAATTGTAATCCCAGTACCTGGGGATAGCAGGGACTATAGCCGGGATGTGACTTTTGAAAACAGCATATTCCTGCTACATTAGAGGTAAGGAGAATAAGTTAACTAAGCTTATTTGTTTCTAACCTGTAATTTCAATCTATGTCTTCTAGATACTTCTTGAATTTAAACGGCTTGATGGGACCCAATTAATGGAGGAGATGTTGAATAATGGGCTAGACAAGTATGCTACGGCAATCTTTATGTGTGCCAAATCTGTGAGAAAACGACCCACGTTGGTGGATGTGGCGATACAAAGCTCAATGGCCCAGAAGGAAGAAGGACCGATAATTGGTAAATATTTGATTAGACCTTTCCAGTACATACAATTGGTGAATTGTTGCCACAATTGAGTGTGTAATACCATATTGATTAGCATGCGAACACTTCCCAAACCAATTCGTGTGGCACAATAATATCTCCTATGCATCTACTCCTACCAGCGAGTTTTTGAGTCGGTGAAGGTTTGAACCCTGAGCCATACCAATGACTTGATACATACTGCCGTTTTGCTCAAACACCAGAGTTTCAGATCATCAATTTGTGGACAGCACTGTAACCTATGTCTCAAAAATGTTGTTAAAAACAATCGATCAATAAATAGTTCTCCATCAATAACCAGCTTCCATTCAGATAGTAGAATGTGTGATGTAGGGAGTCAATGATGTAAACTTTGCCTATGGATGAATCCTCACCAGACGTGTACAAATTGATACTCGCAACGAATAAAATTGAAATCATTGCTGTCACCATTAGCACAATTGTTACAAAGGACTCTCGATGTAGGTTATGCACATTTAATCATAGTATATGTTGACAATGTTGTTATTCAAATCATTCCTATAAAATATACACGTACAGAACTTGGAAGAAAACTGACAAAGACCTAAGTTGTCATGCTATTGCTATGCCATCTTGATTAATATTCAGGAGAGCTGAGTTGGTGACGTATTGAACTAGGATATAACAAATCCAGTACCTCTAACTGAGTAACTGGTACATCAAAGTCATTGAGTAGCTCTATATGACCTTGTTTTCTGTTGAACAAGCAAAAACTGTCGACATCCAAGACAATAAACGATGTGCCAATGCATTTTGACATTGCTATTTTCTGGTTGTAATTCTATTTTTAGAATCTGTTAAACGTGCAGCCCTCCTGGCAGTGCCAGCACTGATGAATGAGAAGTTGGATAGCCTGGTGGTATTTTATGATAGTATGGTGAGTAGATCTGTTACTGTGAATAGTGTCAGTAGTACCCTTTTTTCTGAATCGATAATACCATGACACCATAATTTTACTCCAAATAAATGGTTATCGGACACGGTAAGGAACACGGATTCGATATTAGACCACAAGCTCAGCATGAAAAGTGCCCCGGATGGTTTTAACAGCAACTCTATAATTAAAACAAACATCACTGATCAGTGTGGCTAGCAGTTAGACCTTGTTTTTATTGACAAATGACCAGCAGTGCACACTAGCTGATTAATTGCTTCAATGTTGTCTGCCATTCCTTATCAAGTTAATTGGTACAGTGGGGGGTTTAATCCTATATGAGTGATATAAATGAATTGGAGTGCTGGCCGAGATTTGGCAAAATATTGCCTTTGAAATAGACCTCATGACTACCCCCATCATCATCATCATTTGTCCAGTTTTGATCCGGTTTTGTCCCCGAGTTTCGGAATCACCTAACTCTTGCAGCACATCGCCCTCACACCATCCCGCCATCTCAATCTGTTTGGAGCATCTTCCTTCCTTAGTCCAACCTTCCTCAGCTCCTCCTCCACCTGATTCTCCCACATTTTCTTTGGTCGACCTCGTCTCCTTCGTCCATCCACCTTGAATTCCAACGACTTCCTCAGGGGATGGAACTCATCCTTCCTCAAAACATGCCCATACCATTCGCCTTTGCCGTTCGCTCCACCGATTCCTCCAGTCCAAACATTTTCATCAAATCATCGGTCTTCCTTCTATCCGTCAGTTTCACACTACACAGTAATCGCGCCATTGCTCTTTCAGCCCTCCTCAATATCGCCATATCATCTTTCTTCAGACACCATGTTTCGCTTCCATGCAACATTGCAGATCTCACGCATCTCTTATAAACTGTTCATTTCGTCTTCAATGCAAACCTTCCTCCATATAGTAAATCTCCGTATTCCTTGAACTTCACCCAAACGATTATTGTTCTTGTCGTTACAGTTGCATTACATCCTCCGTTTGCATCCAGCCTATCTCCCAGATAGCAAAACACGTTCACCGTATCCACATCATCGCATATCTCCTCCACTGTTTCCACCATCCCTCTTGCAGCACTCCTATCACACCGTCCGCAAACAAAGTATCTAGCCAGCTTTGGGGTCACTCTCTTAACTACTACTATTACTGGGGAAAATTGTGTGAAGACTTCAATTTCAGAAACAGATGCCAGTGAATTATTCTACCAGAATGTAGAACATGAAGGCCGACATAATATAATGGACTTACATGCCAAATTGAATGTCTGTAATACTATATTTAAATACATTTGAGTTAATTTTCAAGCATTTACAATTATGGTGAATCTTCACCCAATCTCATTATATTAGTGGTGAATCTTGACCAAATAATTTTTCTCACCATGGTGAATCTCGGCCTAACTTCATAGAGATGTTGGATCCACTAGATGGTGAATCTGCAACTAAACTACCTTCACCCAAATGGTGAATCGAGGTGAAGTCTTAATGGGGTATGTGAAGATTGCAATTGACCGCTGCATGAGTACGGAGCAAGGAGCAACCCAATTTTCCCATTCGAACAGCTTGCCGAATTCAAAACATCCAAATTTGTCTTCAGATTATTTTAATAGGTTGGCTGCCGAACGTGGAAGTTGTGTTTCAAAACCCTTTTGGTGGTCGCTTTAGCATCATAAATTTAAACCCTTTCCAGGCTGCTAGTTGTTATTATCATTCTTATTGTGTTTTACAGGATGATGATCTACCATCAGTCTACATCACAATGGATCGAGAGAAGGAGAGAAGTGGATGATGGAGGAGAGGCTGCATATTATATTTGTGTTGACAGTATGGAAGTGGCTGCGTCAAATAGCTTCCAGCTATGCTTCGCTAGTTATTTGGCAGTATTTTATCGCTTAAACTTAGCCTACCCGACAGCAATGAAAAAAAGTTTACACTTTTATCAGAAAGTTATTACAGACATACAAGACAACCTTCAAATCGAGAAATCAGTGGTGAAGGTTTTGGAGAAGATCAACCTGAACGTGTAATTTGTGATGCAATACGGCAGTTTTGTTATGATGTTGGTAGTCTGAATGTTTAGATAGATAAGAGGATTTCCGATATTCATACGTTTCATTGTTCGTACGGTTCGTTATTCAGAAAACACATTTTTTATTAAAAAGGGTTCGTAATTCATAATCGATAAGAAAACGGTTTGTTAGTCATAATAAAAGGGTTCATAATTCATATAAATGGTCCGCTATTCATAATAAAAATAAATGTTGGTAATTCATACAAAAAAAAATTCTTTATTCGTTATAGAAAAAATGGTTTGTTATGCATAATGGATGAATATGTTTAATATTCATAAACAGAAAGCGAATCGTTATTTAAAATGGAACACATTTTTTGTTATTCATAATATAAATATGGTGTATGCATAACCCAAATGGAACAAAAGGACGCACCATCTTACATGTCCACGTCTCCTACCTGATTGGTCTCGATTAGTTTCCCCGTAATTATGGTTTTTTTCTTGCCTTGGTTCCCTTTATCACCAATGATGAATTATGAATAACAAACCGTTTCCTTGATTACATATAACGACCATTTTCTATCGATTATGGATAACAAACTAGTTACGCTCTATTCTCTATAAATAACAACCCTTTTAATCCCTGAATGCATTTCCTGCAGCTAGTGGTATAACTTTTCAACGGTTCCCTCTGGTGTGGGCCTGTCGGTATTTTCGTCAGTCGGCAATATGACGATTCCTGAAAAATAGAGGGTTGATTGCAACCGTCATTAACCTATGTCAACTTACCATAACAAGGATGACTGGTCCAAGTGTGGGGGATGGGGGTATCACACCATCCCATATCTAGCCTGGTCCCCTGCTCAGGGGCTGTCAGGGGATCACACCACCTCATATCTATCCTGGTCCCCTGCTCAGAGGGTGGCAGTGGATCACACCACTCCATATCTAGCCTGGTCCCATGCTCAGGGGGTGGTAGGGGATCACACCACCCCATATCTAGCCTGGTCCCCTGCTCATGAGGGTGGGGGATCACACCACCCCATATCTAGCATGGTTCCCTGCTCAGGGGGTGGGGATCACACCACCTATTATATGGTCCCCTTTTTATTTTCTACTTTGTATGTCTTCCAGATTGTACATGGTTACTGGTAGAACGACTGTGTCTGAAACAGCAATGACTGAACCAAATATGTTTATATTCATTTTATATTTGGGTTATCTGAAGTGGGTAGGGCTGATTAAGAGTTTGAACCTGAAGTGATGATTTATCCTATAAGCTATTTCGTAGTTACACACTGCACATACTTAGTGACCTTTATCAACATATCACACGGACCAAAATGTGATTATCAGTGCTCTGAATCATTGTCACCATCGATCACATGCATAGTCCGTATGCACATAACGCGCTATGCAGCCGTACTCATTATTTAATATTAGTCCGTATGACCTAGAATGACCTGATGCAGCCATGCAAATGCATGCACGGGGTAACTCCGAAATAGCTTATTCCAGTGCTTATAATTGGTATATCAAATTCATTATATGGCTCTATACGACCTTGCTGTTAGGGCCAGTCAAACATTCTGGCCCTATGTGACCTTGTTTTTGTAGGTGTTATTAATAATACTAATACTAATGATGATGATTTATATAGCGCTTTTCCTGCATAGGATCAAAAGTCACAAATCAAAGCTATTATATTTAGTATTTTTATTAGCCTGTTAATATTTTTTAAATATTTTTTTGATATGGACCTTTCGGGTCTGAAACAAAAGCTCATTTGTTCATTCATGTATACATAAGACAGCAAAAATATAATAATCTGTTTAATAATGTGTTTTTTAATACGGGGGGAGGGGAATCCTGTATTTTTTAATGTAAACAATGTCTCTATGCTCTAACTGGTAAATCAAAGTCCGTGGGTGACTCTATATTAATGTTGAAAGAAGACCCAAAACTTTGAGAACTAGATAGATTGTTTTGTAACTTGTGTCACACACACCCCACAGCATCATGCATTATATATAAATACTGAACGGTTCTGAAATTTACAAGTAGCTGAACTGAACTTAGAAGAGCGGTTAGCTCAGTAGGTAGATCATTAGCCTGGTAGTCGCAAGGTTACAGGTTCAATTATGGGGTGATGATGTCTAAAATCTAACTAGTAATGTTGTAATAACTCTAGTCAATGACTCGAGTCACGATTTTCAGGGATTCGAGTCAGACTCGAGTCAAAACTTGTCCTGGCTCGGACTCGAGTCCTGATATGCTTTGACTAGACTCAACTCGAGTCTTTGATTTAATAATTTTCAAATGACTCGACTCGAGTCAGAATTTAAAATGAGTAAACTCGCGTCAATTGAAAAAATTCGACTGGAAAGTGACTCGAGTCAAAATATTTCTCTACCGTTACGGTCGTCGCTAATAATTGTTAGAAATGCTTTGTTTGAGGCAGCCAGCATGCAGTGAGTGATTGACGTCTAATTTTGGCTGCTGCAGCACTGGCAGCCAAATTATATTTACTAGGATGAACGAGGGTAAATATTATTACCCTCGCTCGTACTAGGAAAACATATTGTCTCGAGCGGACAGCGGGAACGTTTTCGCTCATTTTACCCATTGAGTTAGCATACAAATATACATCAATGATTTCACCGAATATGGAACCATTTATTCAAACAAGTGTATTATAAAGAATTGTTAATTCTAAACTCCTGGGTCTAGCCCGACGAGCAATAAGGCTGTGTTGTAATGACTCCAGTCAATCGAGTCAAGATTTTCAGGGACTCGGGTCTGATGCCAGTCAAAATTTGTCCTGACTTAACTCGAGTCACGATATGTTTTGACTAGAGTCTTCACTTTAATAATTTTCAAATGACTGGAGTCAGAATTTTAAATAACTTGACTCGAGACGCGACTTTAGGGACTCGATTACATCACTACTTGCTAACTGGTATATCAAGGACCTTGGGTGGCTCAAGGTCCTTAGGTGGCTCAAAAGAGTGCCAGTATAAACTTCATAATTCATTTTTATCATCTTAGGAGTAGGTTGGCACTATTTTACTCTAATGTTCCTTTGCCGTTAGCCTATTATTTTGATCTTGTTCATTGAATTATGTTTGTTGTTTTGGAATAAGATACTATGTGATGTATATTTTGAGAATAGCGCTTATCAATTGCAATACCGACCTCCAAGCAACAGGAGACATAGCGGACACTGTCGGGGCTAAACTAAATACCCCATGTTCTCCAGAGCCTCCCGGCTAAATGGAAGAAATCTACACTAATTCCCGGCCTGAATGACCGCACATACCAATATTTGCAGCACATACCCCGGCTAACTTATGTGGCTCCGTGGAAGTGACCGGCATAGCGTGGAACAATTGTCAGCACATCCATAGCTAGCCCAGGATACACGAGGGTTGGGATTACAAAATGTATAAGTCCATATAAGGATAATGTTGAAGATTTGAAGTTTAAGCTTTTAACTTGAATCAATGTTTTGTCTGATATACATGCATGGTTTCATTTTAGATATCCTTATCCCTATGGAACAAAGAAATAGTTTAAAAATGTATTATTGAATGAAAGACTTATAACATGATTATGATATTATGTGTTGTTTTATACCTGTATACTATGCAAGTTAATGCCGAACTCGATAAGCTGATAAAATTAAGTTGATAAATATATACTAGCAGTTACTTTCAAATATTGCCTTTATATTTCACATATCAAAACATCTCGCTTTCCATTTCTGTACTATTCCATCCTTGATGACAACATGGTATATCGGTAGTTGAAACTAGTAGATGGAGCAAGTGGCTCTACGAACCAAAGCAACAACCTTGTTGGATCTTATCTGATCGGTTAGCTCAGTGGGTAGAACATTGTACTGGTAATTGCAAGGTTACCGGTGTGAGTCTGGGTGATGAAATCTACAACCCAGTACACATAACTGTTGACGACATCTATAATCCAGTGTCTCTAACTGGTATATCATAGTCCTTGGGTGACTCTATGTGACCTTGTTAAAAGAGGACCAGTACACTTGATAATTCATTCATCTTTCGACATACCATATTATACAATATATTCACTTGGTGTTGAGAATATGGAATTTGGAGCATGGTCAACAATCCATTGTTGCACACACAGCTAAGCACAAATATACTGGCTGCACTACTAAACCATCTGTCTGATCACTTTATTTTCAGCATATATGAGATTTGGGACATGATCAACACTATGTTTATGCGGTTATAGGAATAAGTATGTGGCACCATTAAACACAATGAATAAATTTGATGTTAATATGTCATTTAGTATAGCATCTACTATACAATATGAATTATAGTCCTCCGACTAATCTAGTCTGTTCGTATGACTAACTAAGTGTCGTAGGACTATACTGGTTTGTCTACTACACAATGTGAATGCCAGTCAGCTGACTAATCTTGATTAGTCTGTTTCGTATGACTAACCTATTTAGTCGCAGGACTAACCCGATTGGTCGATAGCGGCACTACGCCATGACTAACGTATGTTAGTCGTATGACTAATGTTAATTGTTCGGTGGACTAATTACGGCTGGTCGATGGACTAATTCATGTGGTCAATTGACTAACATAAATTAGGCGATAGCAGCATTCCTCTGACTAATATTAGTTAATCAATTTGACTAACTTATGTTTACAGTGTATCGTATTTATGTTTGTATCGTATTTATGTTTGTATCGTATAATCTTCTTGAATGGATATGAATATTTAACTTATCTGGCACTTATATAACCCGGTAGCTGATGATGTGCCATTAAGCAATTATTTCTCTCTATATACTGTAGCCCAGGGAAGAAGCCTGCTTGTCTTCGGCAGTGATATAACATGCATACTGGGATCATTATTACATACATTCCCTGAACGCTGTCAACAATCATTGGGATTAATGTTAAGCCATTACCACCTTGACTGCCATATTAAGCTGCATGAAGGAGAATGAAAGACATATTGTAACTGTCATGCACCGCTCAAAGTGGCCACATCAGGCACCCTGGATTGTTATCTAGCCAATGAGGAAATATGCCATGGACGCCGCAACGTCATGCGAATGCTTTTGTGTCCATGAGCAGACATGCCGTTTGGACACATACTGGCGGCGCACAGGTTATATAACGGTGATAAGTTCACTGGCAATTTGTGTGCGCTGACACGGCTGTAAATAATTTGGCAGTCAACAGGATTAATTACAATTAACCTACCAGGTGCAATAATTGTTAGCTCAATCAACCAATTTAGGTCTATCATACTTATTGAGAACTATTAGTTTTCACTGTAGGTCCTCCTCACTTGGTCCAGTGGTTTGATGGCTTCATTTTTCATTCAACATCTGCTATCCCTAGAATCATAACTTTAAAATTTGTATTTATCTCATTTATTCGCTTGGCACCTATCTACATGATAGTAGTCCTTTGTATCTGGACTTGTCAATTGCAATCAAGGCCCCGGTAATTAGCCGTACATGTAGGTATGAATTATTGTGGAATAAATAGGGCATGGGGAATTATTCCGAGAATTACGTATGAAATTATTCTGGTATAAATAGGGCAGGGGAATAATCCGGGAATTATGTCCGTATAAATAGGGTGGGAAAAATATTGTTTTGTTAGGACCAGTTCATAACGTACCTTTAACTAGATTAAAGGGACGGAGGCAAGAATGGATCTGAGAAAACGAAATGTGTGCGCAGCTGCTGCTGGAACAGAATCTGATGAAACAGAATCTGATGAAACAGAATCTGATGAAACAGAATCTGATGAGCAGCCACCAAAAAAAAAGACGGCTGCCGAAAGACAGAGAGAGTATCGAAGAAAAATCAAGAATTCAAAGGAAATGTATGAGGTTCACCTTCATCATGAGAGGATACGTTCTCGTCTATGGCGAAAGCAACAAAGTGAAGAAGTGAAAACGAAGGAGAGGGAGCAGTGCCGATTGAGAGGCATAAGATATAGGCAGGCACATGATGTTCAAAGAAAACCAAGCTTGAAGAAAAATACGAGATCCGATAGAAAATCCCTTCAAGAGCACTGGAGACAAGCTAAACAAAAGGAAAGATCGCAAATGACAACACAGAGGAAAAGGTGGGTAAACCAAAGACGCAGAGAGAGATACGCAAAGTCTAAGATGCCGGAAGATAGTGACGAACCATCAAGCCCACAGGCATCCACCCCCCGACATCCACCCCCCAGGTATCCACCCCCAGACATCCAGTCAACAAATGCCTAGCTCACAAGCATCCATCCCACAACC
>JAODAI010007470.1:0-13044 GCA_027575025.1 Scotoplanes globosa | reverse complement strand
ATAATCTTGGTTTATCGATCGATAAACTTGGTTTATCGATCGATAATCTTGGTTTATCGATCGATAATCTTGGTTTATCGATCGATAAACCAAGATTATTGGTCGAAAATCTTGAATTATCGACAGATAAACCAAGTTTATCGGTGTTAGCTATTTCCATGCTGCATATATTTGAAGGTCATTCGCAGGCCTGTATATATATATAGCAAGTCAACTGTTCAATAATTAGACCATCTCAAGTTGCTTGACAAACGCTCGCCACCTGTCAATCCACATACACAATTGTATACGACATAACACACAGGTGTGATCGAGGAGTAGTTTGGCCTAAGCTATTTTACGTTATATCCAAATTAAACTTTTGAAAGGGAAACATAAAAAACACCCTCGAAATAATTATTTTCCAAAAGGTTATAAGCTGCCGATTTTAATCCGTTTTTTTGGATTAGGTTAGTCCATTTTTAAAAATCGTTAAAAATGGCTGACAAGTTGTCACTACTCCATTGACTTTGTGTGGTAGTAAGGTTTTGACAAGGAGTAGTTGCAATACCTCGCGGTAGTTACCTGTTTCGGCAGTCGAAGTTATAAACATGTATATATATATATATCCTGCTCACTACACACTAAGTAGCACAACTTCGAATTACCACAGCGCACGGTGTTGTTGCGGCAAACGAATATAGGCCTATGACGTCTTGATTTAGACCCTTTGTTTATGATAAGTCACTATATAATATATATTATTTATTAGGGACAGGTGTGCACATTTATTATGAGAAGCGTATATGGCAAGCCCAATGTGCAATAATTATACAAACACTGTTTATCCCAGGTAAACAGTGTTTATCACCCATAAACTGAGTTTATCAAATGATAAACAGAGAAATTAAAGTGAAAAACAATGTTTATCATTTTATAAACCATGTTTTTCTGAAAAATAAATATTTTACACATAAATACGATTTTGCAGATAAACTACGTTTATATGTAAAACAGTGTTTATCAAGTGAAAAACACTGTTTATCGATATACAATGTATTTCAAGTAGAAAAAACACTGTTTATCATTATTTGCTAAACATAGTTTATCGATAAACAGTGTTTTTCATTTGATATAGTTTATCTAGATAAACTCTGTTATCAGTCGATAAACGCAGTTTATATGTTGATAAGCTAAGTTGATGAGTGATAAATACTGTATAACAGAGATAAACAGTGTTTATCTAATTATTGCACGTTGGGCTTGCCATAATCGTATACCCGTCAACTATAGGGGCCATTCCTATACTGTACATTGAGTCTTCACATGGTCCAATACCTACAAGTTTGTAAAACTCAGACGTAAACTTTGCCTGCAATTATATGGTTGGGGCTATATTTATGACATGTATATAGTAAACATAGCATTACAATCATATATTAATTATCTGACACTCAGTATTATTACTCGTAAAATGCATACCTGTCCACTAAAATAACACAATATTTCCAACATATTTCCAAAGGACTGAGTAAAAATAGTGGTAATGTTATTGCTTATCAATACAGTGTACCACACTAACATACGTGGACAGCGTATGTTGGATATAGGAACGTATATAGTATACAGCCTGTACATTCATTGAAGAAGTTGTATTTAGATTACTGCTACTATTGATCATTCGGTGTATTCATGGAATCCTTGAGGTGTGAAGTTGTAACTGTGTAGACTTCTTTAGTTGTAAGGACCACACGTCACAATATTTTTGATAAAGACGTTTGTAAAAAAATGGCGTTCTAAAATTAAAAACTTCAAACGGATTAGCTGGTAATGTTCAAGATGCTTGAAAATAGCAGACCTCCACACAAGCTCAAACAACTTACACACCTGGGATGTAAGACTGATAGGACGATAATTTTAGCATTTGTCTTTCCTTGAAGATTGGAGCCACGTTAGATCTTCTCCAAATCTGGGGCACATACCCCTCATCAACGTATCAACAGCATTGCAAGCAACTTTGGCAGGAAGAATGGAACTTAGCAACCCAAAATAAACTCCATGAAATAACACCCACAGATATGTCAATTTAATACCGACTGCAGGCTTATGAGGCATGGAAGAGATAAGCCTAAGGATAGGTCATACTCACTTCATACACTGATCCTTGCTCAGAAGAGAGACACCTCCAGTGTGCCTACATTGTGGAAAACAACTTACAGTGAATCACATTCTATTTGACTGTATCACATTTCAAAGTACACATAGCAAATATTATAAAGTGGCTTCATTCTCTAACATCTTTCCAGATGTGTCATCTGATCAAATCATGGGCTTTTTAAAAGAACTAAACTGACTATTACGACAAAATATAATCACACATACTCATGTGTAACGTCCATCGGATGAGGACGTAAAATGGCGGTCCCGGGGCAGCACTACCTTTCTCGTTATCCTAGTCTGACCAGCTTTTCGTAAAGAGCAGGGTGTTAAACCGAATGGTCATTCCTTTTACATGTTTGTCTCGTCCAAATTGTTGATAATAATGGAAGGCATTGATGTAGCCTTGTTGCTTATGTGCCGTTAAGAAAGTATCTCTCTCTCTCTCTGATCTATACACTTTCTAAAAAATATAACAGAGTGGATCAATAATACCATAGCGAAGTTCCTTCAAGTACCTGGGTGGTAAATTGTCAACGCCAGCAGCTTTATTAGGCTTTTTGAGATTCTCTAACAGTTTAAGAACTAAGTCTCTAGAGATACAGATATAAATAAGTTTGCCAGAGTCTTCACATCTGCTTGGGGACAGGCATGATATTTGACTCATGAGTAAAAATAGATGAGAAGTAATTCATACAAGCTTTCTCAAGATCAGAAATAACAACATTGCCGTCGACATTCAGGATAAAACTAACCCTGTCCTTAACAATACATCTGGAACGAACATAAGAGTAAATGACTTAGAGTAATGACGGATGTTATTAGCGGCAAGAAGTCTCTCAAAATCCCGTTCGAGCGTCTAGCTTCCAGATTTGTCAAAATTCAAAGCTTTCTTGTAGAGTGCATAAGTGAAAAGTGATCGATTTACCTTGTACTTGCTCCACAGTTTACACTTACGTCGACGTGCGTTAAAAGCTTTGCGATCCATCCACTAAGGTTTCCGTGCTTAATGGCTATTAGTTTTAATAGGGACACAAGTATTAATAGAGTGCATGACACGTGAATGGAAGAGATTCCAGAAGTCATTGGAAGAGAGCTGATTGAAGTCACTGGTTCAATTAAAATTGTTCAGACTCTGCTTGATCGAAGAGTAATCGGCTTTGTTAAAGTTGCGCAATGGAAGAACACTGTGATCAGGACCAACCCGATAAATAATGTCAAAGAGGATAATATTATGGTCGCTGTTACCAAATCTCTTACAAACTTCGAGCTTATCAACCAGCTCCGGTTCAGTTGTGAAGACCAAGTCCAAAATTGCGCCCTTTCTTGTTGGCTGATGGACATGCTGAGTGAGATAACTGTCTTGTGCAAGAGCCAATGAAGTGGAACCATCTGAGTCAGAGGAGAGATTGTCCCAATTAATATTCCTTCTGTTGAAGTCACCAAAGATAACTACAACATCAGTTGCACCTACTTACATGGCATTGTATAAACATTTTCTATCATCTTTAGTGGTACTGGTGCTATCATGTACACATCAATCAGTAAGTTGTAACTATGACAAGTGGAAATTTTACAACAAACAGATTCAGAGTTGTGGATATGAAAGGAGATGACATCTTGAACATAAAGATTATCTCTGAAGTACACCAGTATATCCCCGCCCCTTCTATTGATACGTTCATTGCGAAAAAGGTGTACAGTAACCATGGATGTGGATAATACTATTGCGAGTATCATTGTTGGATCAAGATTCTGTGATTCCAATAATATCCGGATTATGGTAAAAAACATAGGCCTCCAAAAGATCCATCTTACCAATAATGCTTTGGGCGTTGACATAAAAAACTTTCAGTCTGTCCCTGACAGATGACCGGATGGGTTCACGGGCAACGTTAATGGGAGGTTAAACGAAGAAGAAAGGGCTTCCCCAGGCGTTCTGCGGGTATCGTTTCTACTACTATTTCCACTACTTCTAGGCAGGATCTGTACTATATGGCCATTGGATATCCATAAATTAGTTTCCCCACTCTGTTCGCAGGCCTTTCGCTCCTTTCGCAGAATTATGTTTGTTTGTCTCTGAGCGAAAGTTAGATCTGGATTAACATAGACATTGCGAAAGAACTCTATCCCCCGCAGGTCTTTGGCCTTACGCAAAAGTACAGCTTTGCTGTTGTTGGACTTGAGTTCTATACATATCAACCCTCTACTCATATTCACAGCATCTTTAATGTCGGAAGTGGGAACGTGCATAACTGAGAATAGAATAGCACGTCCCCTCGCCTCCTCCATGATTAACTCATTGTCACCTTTCAATTTTACCATGCATATTCCTTATTGTAGTCATTTCAGCAATTATTCCCTTGCTGACCACACGGCATATTGTACAATGCCAAGGAAATGCATCCGTCCCTAATGAGCCATAGTTATCGATGGATTCGTATAAGCCAACGCTAATGCCACCACATGATTGATGGAACCAGAACTTACATATCACAGTCCACAGCCTTATCAGATGTGTCAACAATCTTGTCACATTTCCACAGCATATATTACTGACACTACATGAGTATCCAGCGGAACCAGAAGCATTATTGCTAGTAACAGGCCGGCTGCCAGTGGTATTGGATCTTGTATTGGTAGGGATGGTGAAACAGGATAAGTGAAGGTAGGCAACAACAACCACGGGTAGAGCCTCAAGGGCAAGAGTAAAAACCTAGGATAGGCTTAGGACTAAATTCCTACCATTGACAATTATACGCGTTCTTCTTATTCGGACTACCGACATACACAACCTTACACTTAACGACTTTGAAAAACATACCCCAATCCTCCGACCAGTTAAACATACCGTCCAGCTCCAACTGAAACCCAAGCGTGTCCTCCTGTGAGCAAACATCATCATAAACCTTAGTGTCATCAGCGAACTTCTTGATACCAGGGCTACAAACAGCAACGTCTAAATCATTAATATCAGCAACAAACAACGACGGACCTAACACAGAGCCTTGAGGAACATACTAACCACTAGTGACACTCTTCCAACAAGACATAGAACCTCCAGGAACCACGCTCTGCCTATACGCGGATTTAACCACTCACTAATCCACCCAACCCATGACACCCAAACCCTCTAATTTAAATAAGGATCCAAGTTTTACGTGGCACTTTATCAAAAGCCTTTTGGAAGTGTAAAAACACTATACATTAACCGATTTCCCCACATCCACATACCTTGTGACATCTTCAAGAAATTTCAGAATAATAGAAAGGCAGGATCTAAGTTCCTTCGTAATAATATGATAATACCAGTTAAATCTGAATAGACACATGCACTTATCAACAGTACGGTTTTAATTAAAAATATGTGGTTCCAAGACTAACTGAATTACCCATCCGTGCATGGGGTTACGACACACCAGCTAACAAAACTGTTTAAAACACTCATCTGTCCATTCAACTGATTTGTATATGTTTGTGGAGCGATATATTGGGTGGCGCGAAGTGCGGGTAGCATGTTTGAACAGTTAAGTATCCTTGTATTCAATCTGGTGCTACATGTTATTCAGTTTCTAGTCAAATATGTTTATACAAATATCATTCCACCTTATTCATTTCCACCCTCTTTCTCTCATATTTTTCTATGTCTACAACCTAAGGGCGGACCTCGGGGAGGACTCATGCCCCAATACTCCTCCCCACACACTTACTGTCTGCGTGGCGCTATTGTGCTATATATTTCCACATTTCAACTTACCGATCTTGGATAAAGCATTAGGCATGATCAGCGTACCTATACCAGCTACAATGGAGACGATGAAAACGACTGTTGTCCATACTCCATAGCTTCCGACAAAGTCATCAGCGTTATCCTTATCGGGCTGAAGTTTCTGAAGTAAATTGAATGTTAAAATACATGGTTCATAATTACTTTGATGGCAAACACGAATTTTATTATATCAAATTCAATTACGGCTTATAAGAGTATATCTTAGCTATACTAATCATTCATTATTATGCTTTATACATATCTATAAAAGGGTGTAATGCACTGGCTAACTGCTGTTAAAACCAATGTATCTCGCAATACCTTGTCAATGTAATCTCTGTTTGATCGTAATTACCTGCTCACACGTTATCACCTCACATATATACCTGCAGCCTATGCTCGGAACAATGTTACTTTTATAACAAGCATTCTTCTTCATCTTCTTCTCTTTTCTTAGCCCAATTATTTTCTTACACCAAGAGCCAATGTTGCTGAGCATTACCTCAGACCTCAGAGCAGCTTAACAATATTACCCATTGTCGTTGGCATAGGCGGATCCAGGACGTTTAGAAAGGGGGGCGCCCTACACATTTTTGTAATGGAATTATCGGTGAATTGTGTAACGTCTATGCAAGCAAGTGGAAAAATAGGGGCGCGCGCCCCCTGCGCCCCCCTGTATCCGCGCTTGGTTGGTGGACCGGTCTAGTCTGTCTCAAACATATGTGTGCCCCAGGTGACATGTGATGAGTGACGCATCGCAGGTTACCATTTAAACTTCCGGTTGAGAAGCAATCGACGCGAAGCATCAGGACAGACAGTCACTATTGTAGTCTCCGAACCTATTCTCATTCGACCACTACACCATACCTCGAAACATTGAGCCACGACACCTCTTTTTGCCTCGGAATATTAACGAATACGTAATATTTTTAGAATTTTAATTGCAGCGATATGGTACTAGCCGTAACTTCACTTTGACTTCCATCCATTCCACAGCACCCGCTTGATTTCTATAGTTATCCTCAATCCGGGCCCATCAATATATTAGCAATGCATCACTAGAAATTGAGCTGCCACCCATACAAGCAAGATACACGAACAAACTCCAAGAGTGGAAGACCGGTGACCACCACTTAGTACACTAATGTCACAATTGAAAGGTCGGAACATTTAACAATTGTTACGATGCAATGAATCTTGCGCACAAACGAATTGGGTGTAGGAGGATTATCACAAAGCATGCTGAATAGACGAAGCATCAACCTACTACTACTAAGCAAGATTAATATGCTTAACAAGTCCAATAGACTAACACTAACTTATATGGTGATCAAGTCCAGCGCCGGTGTGCATGATTAACCAGGGTAGACTCTCGATCGAGGCATGGGGGTTACGTGTAACGGGCCTGGCTTCTCATAAACATTGATCTACCCTCCCTAGAAAGTCGCAGAAGAACATTCCGTCTAGTTATAACGTACAACGTGAATATGAAGCACTCATTATCTGACTAAGCTGGCCGCCACCACCTCACCCAATCACCCATGCCGAGTAGATTACCAGCATATATATGCTTCTAGATCGCCATGTAATAATATCGCTTTAGTTTCTGTGTTATACACCCGTTATAAACACGTTATAAACGAAAGGGTCTAATTCATTTTTAGTACTATAGGTTTAGGAATGGAAGCCCTTATTTTTGAATTTTTTTAGGCTTTTGAATGACAGAAATTGACAAAAAATGGTTTCAGTCCCCATGGTTGATCCGATATAATAAGTCACTTAACAAAGGCTTTGAACAACGGTTGAAATGCCAACCATTGTCGAAAATTAGGCGAACAATAATAACAATAAATCAATAAATTTAATTGTAAGGTCCCCAATATGGAAAATATATTTTTCCAATAAAATATAATTAAGTGGAAAGGTATTAGTGAAGAGACAGTAGGTCTATATGGTATAAATCTTTAGACGACGTCTGACACACTGCTAAGTCGCATGTTGCTTCTTCCGTTGTGCCAATCATGCTATGTTGCTTTCTGCGATGATTAATGATAATGATAACTTTACATACAAGGACAATTATCTCAGTATACTTGTTTATGGGTTTTTAAAATCATTATATATAGATGCACGTGTACGCCATGACTCTCAAATAAATACTTCCAATCTACCCAGCAACATAATACATATTTTGTTTTTTATAACTACACTGTCAGATTGTCGTGATAACCCCATGGATAGGGCTTGAGGGCCGGGACCGTGGGATCCCGGGTCGATTCCCAACACAGCTGTTCTTTATCTCAGTATGTGTTTTTGAGCCAGATACTCTAATCCGAATTTCTCTGTCACCCATGTTTTTTGGGAACATGTGTATACATTTCGGAAGGTGGCATGGCAAGTCACCAAAGGGCCTCATGGTCCACTAAGTCGGTGATTTATCGCAGATATGGCTAAAGCCGAGTGTCAACCTGTTTGTATTTGCTGCAGATTATTAATATGTATCAAAAATTGCAACAGTATACAGTCTACCTACTGACTTTCGTCACGGTAGCAATCACTTTATTCATCATTTTAAATAGTGACGGACTTAAACCACTACTCTGTTTCTGACAATATTTGCACCAAATCCTCATCCATCACCATGTTACACAACACCATACACGTTCTTAGTACTATGACAGGTATTCTTTACCGTCGTGATTTTTTGTTTCAGACACACTTTCTCACATAATATTATACGTTACTTCTTCTTATCGTATCCACACATATACACTGTAAATATTGCGTTCTAGCCAAAGCCGAACATAATATTCCGCATTTTCCGCATTTGAATTCAGCAATGTACTTAGCATCACAGTTCTGCTCTAGTAGACACCACAGTAATTGTTCAATGGTTTGTGGTTTGAGACCACACATACAAATCGCATCATAATTGTCCAGTAAATGTCCAAGGTGATATACCATATAGGATTATATACTGTTTGTGTGTCTGTCTGTTGGAGTAGGCTTCCTGTATCCAGCACGTACAGCATTTACTTAATTACTCACTTAAGCCTACTACTTCTGTGGCATATACCGCTGACGGATAGTAATTATCCAGGCACACCGGTCCTGAGAAAGTGTCCGCAACTGTCACCAGGAGTGGCTTGTTCTCTTGATGACGGCATACAGGTCTCGGGCAATCTGTTTCTAGGTCGACATATATTTATCTTTCCTTGAGGTTTCCATGAGAGGGTGGGGTTGGAAGCTGATTGGAAGCTGATTTCTGAAGTATGTGCCCTAACCATCTCGAGCTCCAATGGATGATCTCTGTATCGGCTGGTTATTGGTCTGTGCGCTGTCAGAGCCCTTCATTACTGGTAGTATCATTTTAAGGGATATGGAGAATGCACCGCAGACACGTCTGGATCTTAATGATGGTGGTGGCTGTGGGCCACCACGTTTCGGCGCCATATATCAGGTCAGACTTCACATTGATGTTGAATATCCTGTTCTTCTATGGATGGATATGTCCCTAAGCTGCCATGGCCTTGCCAATCCTTTCCGGTACATCTACATCGATTCTACACGGCTTGTTGACAATACTGCCGAGGTAGGTAAAGCTGTACAACTATGTCATCACTTCACCGTTCAGCATGGTGGATAATGTGTTGGTTGAGTTGACCTTCAGTAGCTTGCTCTTCCCTTTATGTACGTAGATGCCAAGGCGAATGGAATTTTACACCACTGTGCTTGTCCTATCCTGTATATGCTGCCGGGTGTGGGAGAGTAAGGCTAGGTCGTCAGAAAAATCGAGCTCATCCAGTTGTGCCCATGGTGTCTACTGGATGTCATTTCGTATATTCGCAGTATATGTCTTCATGACCTACTCGATTGCCAGAAGCAATAAAGAAACTGACAACAAACATCCCTATATCACTCCTGTCTGTACCTGAAATGCCCACGTAACCTGACCTCTGTGTACCACTTTGCACGTAAGTTCCTCGTAGAAGTTCCTGATGATAGTGGTGATTTTCTCAGGAATCCCGTAGTGTCTTAGCAACCCCCAAAGTGCTGCTCTGTCCACGCTGTCAAAAGCCTTCTTATAGTCAATACAATTGATGTAGAGGGGTGAGTTCCACTCGTGAGACTGCTCCATCATTATGCTCAATGTTCTGGAGCTGGTCAGTGCAGGATCTACCCTTACGGAAGCCAATATCTTCACCCTGGTCAGCAGGATCCCGTTAAAAACATTTCCTACGATGAATAATAGGGTAATCCCTTTGTAGTTGGAGCAAGAGCTCAAGTTGCCTTTATTTGGGAGCTTGATAAGGTAGCCCTCTTTCCATTCCAAAGGGACGTGTTCATATTCCCAAATCATAGTAAGGAGGGGTGGAGCATATCTACAGTAGATTCCACATCACATCAGCATTCAGTAGCTATATGTTGTGATACGTCTGGTCTGGCTTCCTTACCGCTTTTCGGCTTCTTGATGGCTTTACGGATATCATACTTAATGGGTGCATAGCAGAATGTAGGCATGTTTCCAACCGCTGGCTGGGTATCGGGAAGATCCAGTGGAGCTGGTCTATTAAGGAGTTCTTCAAAATGTTTCAAGCACTTTAGCTTTTGTCCCCCATTATATTTAACATGTATCCCTTCTTGTCTTTAACTGGTCTTTCTGATTTACTGAGATTGCCAGACAACCTATTTGTGGTAGCATACACATTCTTTATATATCCATTTCTGACTGCTTCCTCTGCTTCTGTTGATAGCGTATCTATATTGTTATTTTTGTCCTCTTTTATACTTTTCTTCATCCGCTTGATGGGTAGTTCGTACTGTTCCTGTGCTTTGACTTTATTTCAACGTTTGCGGCTGTTGTAAAGTGTCGCATTCTTCGCTTTCCTCAGTTCTTTATTATGTTCAACAGTGAGTCTGTCGAGATCCACTCATGTGGGCCCAAGGCCACCTGTCAAGCTCTCTTCGTCACCTCCTTCACATTCAGCCAATTATTGTCTATTTCTTCTCCCTCTTGTTCTTCCATCAGTTCATGCAGGACTTGGAATGTATTTACTAGTACCAGCTTAAACTACTACAGTTTGGTTGGTTCACTGAGAAGTGTGGTGTTGCACTTCTGAGGCTGGTTCATCTCCCCAGTTCAGTTTCTCTTCAGTTTAAACTTGACCCGGGTGACAAGGAGACGGTGGTCTGAACCGACGTAGACACCTCTTATCACATGCACATCTTGCAGGAACCTCCTAAACCTCTTGATTATGCACATACGATCAATCTCGTGACCGGAGAAGAGGTCCGGTGACAGCCAGGTGACCTTGTGTATCCTTCTGCGAAGGAATATGCTGCCACCGATGACAATGCTGTTTCCGGAACATACGTCTGCAAACCTCTCCCCGTTGATGTTTGTCTACCGCAGATCCTATTCCCACACAGTCTTCTCGTTGCCTGTATTGCCCTTTCCAACTTTGGCGTTGAGGTCTCCCATAACCATAGTGATGTCTATTCCTAAAAAAACCTCAGTAGTGTTAGTAGTCTGCTGAAAAATCGTCTTTTGGCTTGGTCTTCACTGTCATTCGGTAGGGCCATAACATTGAATGATGTTCATGTTGATTATCTTCTTCTTGGCTTGAAAAGAAGTAGTGATGGCTGGGCCAAGTTTATTTGCATGGTCTGATATTTCCAGACAGGACACACATACTGAGTAGTTGAATAACACAGCTGTTGAGCGGAGGGTACTTGGACTTGCACCCGAACTTGTTCCAGTACATTTTCTGATAATGTTTTTCCTCGTGAGGCCTGAATCTGGCGTATTGATTTAGAGTTACGCCAATATATACTGGTTGATCACACTGGGTTTTCAAGTGTGGTACCTGATCATGTGCCATTGAGTATCCGATTGGCTTCTCGGCACCCGCACCAAATTGATTATTATCACACTGTTATAACACAGGGGCATATACATGCCTACTTTTTGGCCTCTAATAAGCTTCTAGATGTTTTTGTGATTATAAACGAGGATTAGGGATAGGGTTTAAGCTTCAGTTTTATAACATGTTAGGGTTTTAAGGCTTCTGAATTCCTATGCATGACACAACTGGTTTCGGCATGGTTGTTCTCGGTTACGTAGATGAGAAGTGTACACCTGTGTCTTCCATAGGTTTTCACACATTATGTGTATTTCCATAGTATGGTGTCAATTCGCTTAAACCCTAAGGTCACTATCGTAATCAGCTATACTAAGGTCATCTGCATATATATGAAACAACCGTGTGTCTCCATTTATCGGTTGGTCATTGGCGTATATATTAAGGGGGGAGGGTAAAGGTTAATTTGGGCTGAATTTTTAATCCAAATATATCAGGATTAGACATGGTTTAGCCATAGTTTCTACTATATTATATAACAGACTTTGTGAATAATACAACATTTTTAGCGTTATCGCTTTGGTAACCAACTGATTGGCTATATAGAATTACGGATATAACTCGAGATCAAATTAACATGTAGTTGCCATCTTTGGGTAAGTGACACAAGAGAACATTCCAAACAATATGGTGAAGTCGGATTTTTGAAATGGTTGCCATGGTAACCAGGAGCCAGCCAATCAGGTAATTTGTGTTTGTCTAGCGCCAAAAGTAACATCGATATTTAAAAAATCTTTATGAATGTGCTAAGACTAGCATGTAGAACAACTCCAGAAAATTTCACGTTGATAACACCTTTTATTGTTGAGATATATTTTATACCACACGACTAGTACGTAATTTTCGTCATTTTGCAGTATATTTCCAAAAGTAATGTGAAGAAATTGCTATCATTTCCATTTAAATCACATTGAAGTTATCGATATTGTGTTTAGTAATGGATGTTCATACCCTACCATGACTTTTAAAATATGAATTCGCCCTTAAATAACTGGAAATAACTGCGGGAAGTTATGTCCATACCTACAGCACAGAGTCTAGGCTAGTAGCATAACACTAGTAACACACTAGCTTAGGCCAGACTTTTATACTGATCAATTATTATATTTACATTGTGTTCTGAAGGAATTGGCATGCTATCCTACACTCTAAAAATGGAATGGTCAAAATATTGATCAAAGTTGATGATCAAATACCTGTGATCATTAAAATAGTCAC
>JAODAI010007359.1:0-13045 GCA_027575025.1 Scotoplanes globosa | reverse complement strand
GTTTGTTTGTTTCTTCATTATCTCAGTATTAACATGCGCGACTTTACTCCGCTTTTGTGGTGGACGGTCACATATATTCTCTTAAGCATAATACAAGATGCTGTATACAGATGCTGTTCCTCCATTCAATATATGATTGATTGATAGATTGATTGATTGTGTTTAACTGCTCTTCTGCAATCTTTCGGTTTAATAGCGCCGTCCTCAAAATTCTCTACGAGTCGAGGAATCACTGGACTATTGATCGTGCTCCAATCTCTAAGACTGAACATGAGGCGCGAAGGCAACATGTACCATTTTATAAATTATTTGGCTTGACCCGACATCAAGTTGTCCCGCAACATATGAAGAGTTTCATCACAAAACGGGTTGAACGCCATTTTGACAAAAATGAGTTTGCACCACCAGTACATAGCTCTCATTTTAATATACAACATAACACAACAAGTATAGAGAAAGGAGTGCAATACTTGTAATGGCGAGCAGAGGATGTGAGATGTGGACAGGCAGCGCTGGGATTTCAACTACTGACGGAGCTACTGACGGAGCTACTGACGGAGCTACTGACGGAGCTACTGACGGATGTATTCAGCAACTAGGCTATATGAGTGCTATCAATTTTAACCTTCTCATTATTGCGACGAAGTTCAACATAGCCCTAGAGACCAACGTCCGATATAAGAACTATACTTGAACGACGCCTATAGTTGGACATTTACAAATAGAGCCCAGTTACTTTCATAGTTTTTAAAAATATTGGTTACGATTTTTAAAGTAGGTCTGTTGATTGGGAGCAGGGGGGCATGACATATTATCATAGATCGTTACCGCTTATTACACAGGTAATTTGCACCTGACTTGTTCTTAGAACTTAAAACTAGAGTTATTTAGATGATCCTATCTACCAGAAGTATGGGGTGTCACCTCCCACGGATGTACGCTGTCTATTGACTTGCTTCTAAAGTCACTTTCCACAGCATGGATAGAGAGTTGTGTGAAGAGAATATTAATGACTACTCAAGTCAATTTTATGCGTTATTCGAATGACTCCGCATTAATATTTTGTGACCCGAGTCAAATAATCTTACAACAATCTATACTAGTTAAAGTTCTAAGTATCACACGTGTATAACCAGATACAAACATGACATATATATATATATATATATATATATATGTTGCAATACAACCGACAATGTAAGCAAACATATGTGTTATAATTATTTATATGTTTGTCAAAAAACAGCCATTAATGAGTTCCTGAACATTTGAAACGCATGTCGGACCTTATTTTGGTACACAACCTAATCTATTGGTTCATTTTGTGTCAAATTTGTTCATTGACCAATCACATCGATGTAAATCGGCCACGGCCACAATTGTTGGAAATCACTTACTTTCCTATTTTTCTACATTTCAAAGAGATATTATGATAATCCGATGTTCTAAGAGGTCTGTCTGTGTCTAGGCTATAATAATTTTTGATGTTTACGCCAAAATATGTGCAAACAAAACAAACATACCAAAAGGTATTACAGTACCCAGCCTGACATTTTCACAAAAGGTCACTGAGAATGTGCAGTGTGTACCTAGGAAAGTGCTAAAGAGGTTATTACACCAATCATACTAAAGAGCTTATGAAACCAATCATACTAAAAGAGCTTATGAAACCAATCATACTAAAGAGGTTATTACACCAATCATACTAAAGAGGATATTACACCAATCATACTAAAGAGGTTATTACACCAATCATACTAAAGAGCTTATTACACCAATCATACTAAAGAGGTTATTACATCAATCATACTAAAGAGGTTACTACACCAATCATACTAAAGAGGTTATTACACCAATCATACTAAAGAGGTTATTACACCAATCATACTAAAGAGGTTATTACACCAATCATACTAACGAGGTCATTACACCAATCATACTAAAGAGGTTATTACACCAATCATACTAAGCTAGTCAATTAAGCTAGATGACACTGACCTAGTAGGAATGAATGGATGAATATGTTTACTGGCCCTTCTCAACGCAGTGGTTGTATGAGCCACCCAAAGCCTTTGCTATACCAGTTAGGAATAAAAATCATGCAACGATTCTTACCCCGTCTGACCTTTGACCTAGGACGTATTTGTGCTCCGTGCGGTAACTACAAATATCTTATTTGAAAGCTAGCAGTGTACTCCTATCAGAACTGTAGAAATGGACAAATTGCGACATTGTACCTTTTGGGGTGGACGGTCGCATACCTAATTAGATGAGTGACATCGTTAACAGATCTCCCTGAGACAAACTATAATTACCTCAACAACCTTCTCTGGCTCATGGCCATACATGAGAGCCTGTATTGTCTGCTTTAACATACCAGTTTGGGCCGCTACGGAAAACAATCAAATTAAAATAATTAATTGAGACACATTGTATTAAGAGTGTGGATACACCTTCCAACATCTCTGTTGTATCCGAGTTGGTAGGGATTACTGGTTAGATTGGGCTTCCTGGCATTATCACCCAGGATTCAAACCTATGACATTGTGATCGCAAATACCATGCTCCCTCCATCCAGTTACATAGAATATCCTTTGGGCGCATTGAACAGGAAGGCTACAGATAGAACTCTATGAACCTAGAGGGGGGAGAGGTCAAGGGAACTACTGGAGAGGGGGAATAATGAACCATAAAATGGGGAGGGAAAATAATAAACCATAAAATGGGATGGTTGATGTATCCTACTGAAATTTATGGTAGGGATTAATTGATAGATTGGGCTTCCTGGCATTATCACCCAGGATTCAAACCTGTGACATTGTGATCGCAAATACGATGCTCCATCCAGTTACATAGAATATCCTTTGGGCGCATTGAACAGGAAGGCTATAGATAGAACTCTATGTAATGTACCTAGAGGGGGGAGAGGTCAGGGAAAATTCTGGGGAGGTGGGGAAAATTCTGGGGAGGTGGGGGGACAGTAAACCATAAAATGGAAAGGTTGATATGTATCCTACTGAAATTCATGGACAGTTGGGAGGAGCAAGTGCAACGCTTCAATTCGTAGAGCAGCCGCATAATTTAGAGCAATATTCATAATTTTAGATTGATTGTTAAAAATGTTTCCTGGCCTTTTTCAACGCAGAGGTTATATGAGCCACCCAGAGCCTTTGATATACCAGCTAGAGCCACTGGAATATAAATATCATCACTCCGTATTCGAGGTCACTGTTGTATCCCATTTATGGTAGGGATTAATGGATTGATTGGGCTTCCTGGCATTGTTACCACGGATTCAAACCTGTGACATTGTGATCGCAAACTTACGATGAGGCTCAGTCCATCAAGCGAACCAGTTACATGAAATAGTGTGCATTCAATGGGAATGTTACAGAACTCTATGTATATGTGATACACTACAACAAAATATGCCAAATATTGAAATCATTAGTGGCCAACATGACACTATAAGTCAGACAGACCCTCAAAAAATAAATAAAAAATAATAATAATATTAGTGGCCAACAGGACACTATAAGTCAGACAGACTCTGGTGGTCCTCCTAAATTATTGGTGGCTCCGAACCTCGGGCCCCTGTTAATTTAGGACCCTGGTATATCGGTGCTATATTCATGGTCACAGCCGTGGCATTAACAATGATTGCCAATATAGTCAATGTAGAGTAACCATACCATTCTAACGCGCATAATAAGAATATAATTGATTTACAAATTGAGATATTTGTATTATTCTTTACCATTGTCTGTTGCATTGTCTGTTGCATTTGAACTATAATTTTCAGAACAAAATTTTCTCCGATATGACTGTACATCATGTTCTGAGAAATAATTGTAAAAAACCTAAACCACCCATTTCAGATCGTATGGCCCTACAGTCCGATTAATCTACACCTTTGTTTTCAGTTGTGGGATAAAATCTCCTTTATCCCTAGCTGTCATAATGTAAATATTACATCAACAACACAAACATATAAACTCATTGACAATATGTGACCGTGCACCACAAAAGCGGAGTAAAGTCGCGCATTTTAATTCTGAGATAATTATGAAACAAACATAATAGTTTGTTTTTTAAAATATTCATCTGTGAAAATGAATCATGTTACTATTATCATTGTAGCAATGGTTTACCAAAATATTATTGCACGTAAACCACTCACAATGACTTGTGATTCATTAATATTACCATTATTTTAGCAGTTGTAACGAACATTCAAATCACACATTTTCCAGTTATAAAACATTCCCACATCTTATGTTTCATTAACCCCGAACCTGAATAAATTATCTATCAGTTTAAAGATCACCACGGCAGATCGGGTATTATGTCGGCCACAGGTCATGTTGAGATATTGGTGTAAAAAGAAAGAGGAGACCAGTAGCTTTATTTTGATGCCCAAATCAAGAGAGTATTAATATTTTAAGTTATTTAAGTTTTTTAACATAGTATGCCATATTTCGTTGGACTTGTGATATATTTGAGGGGAAAACCCCTCCTATCTCAAAATGGATTATTGCAACATAATACCCGATCTGCCGTGGTGCATTACATATATCTTACCGACCGCTGCTGCTGTCTTTGATGTTGGTATGTCCGTACAGTCTCCTAGACCCAACACATTTGGGTACTTTGTGTGTTGACCAGTGGCTTTATTGACCGTCATGAAGCCAGCTGGTCCGGCCAATGGGCTGGTCTGAAGCACATCAGGTGGGGTCATCTTTGGCGTCACGTGCATCATGTCGTACTGTGAGCGTCAAAAACAAAAAAGAATATAAATAAAATGGTGCATTTCAATTGGCTAACATTTCACAAATAGACAAGAGTTGTAACATTTCATGAGTGAGTGACAGATACTGTAAGATGGAAATAAAATTTAACGTCACATCAACGTAAAGATTACAAAATTCCGCTAACATGCTACTCCATTACAAAAATCTGTCTGGCATAGCCAGCATCAAACAATTACTTAATATACATATTGTACATACATTTATAAACACATAACTTAGCTACTATGAAGTGGAAATGGGCTGGACATGTGGCAAGAATGAACGACAACCATTGGACCAAACGAATCACGGAGTGGCAACCAAGAACCGGGGAAAGATCTAGAGAGGACGGACCAAGAACAGATGGACAGATGACATCACAAAATATGCTGGGGGTTCTTGGTCACCAAACCGCCTTTGGACAGGACGTCATGGAAGGGTCTAACAGAGGGCTACATCCTGCAGTGGATGGATGCCGCCTAAGTAAATACATAATTTAACCCCCTGCATTTGTATTGGCTGCAAGTCATTGGACACCGGTCTTAAATTTTATTATAAGTAAAGTTATGAGAATTAAAATTACTGATCAATACAAATTTGTCATATTTGTCAAATTTTGAATTTGAGAAAGTCGTCCGTATGGGAAAACTGTGATTGCTCTCGGATACATAATGTGAAATATTGTATACTGTCACTCATGCCGCTACAGTATAGAGAATGGTATTGAACACCACGCTTTAGTCTAAAAATGGCAGTTATCTGTTAAATTTGACGGAGGTGTGACTATGAATGGGGATAAATTAATTTAATTTAAGACCGGTGGTGATCTATTTTTGTTTTCTTCAACCCTCATCCAATGATGTCACCGTCGGTCTTAAATTACATTAATGACCTCAACTCCTTGTATTAATCTCCCTTAGGTTAAAACTTAAAATCATAAAATATAACTGCCCGTACATAATTCTAGGATGCGGTAGTAATTCACATCTCAATACAAATCATACATTTAATTCAATAAACTATGTAGATCTGAACGACTAGGACTGGGTACTCGACGATTAGAAAACATTTCACTGAAACTAAAGATTGACATTAATTACATATATTGGCAAAAGGAAACATTGATTAAGAAGAAAATTATGTGTAAAATGAGTATGCCCTATCCTTAATCTGCTACAAACAACTTCTTCTCTGTGTAAATAAGTAGCTGTGCAGTGTTCTGTTCGGATAGAGTTATCGACTTCATGTAATTTATGTCTCAGACTTGGAGCAACAGCACTGTCGGGACAGGACTCATGGCAGGTAAGGTTACCAACCGCTACATTTGAAATCATAAACGTAGTCATACATGTATTACATGTATGTCCAGTTCAAGTCATCGACTTGAGCCAATGTTGTTAATCCGGTACTGTGATGAAATGAACTTTTAAAAGCGTGGCAGCCTTTTATATAAACAATCAATGAAGCTCAACATTCCAATTAGAGATCCAGGCATGGTTTGAAACATGGGCTTGCATCGGCTCAATAATACTTTTATCCGGCAGTAATCCACATTTTTCACAGGAAAATGATTTTCCATACTCAAAAGATCCAAATTTCTCTTCAAATTTATCAATTTAACCACTCGACCAACTCCAAGTTATACTTCAAATAAAAATAGCATTTTGATTCTGCCACTTCATATGTCGCTTGGAAACTGTAAAATGAATGAAGTGACTCTAGTCAGATTATAATTAGCATATATGTGATCCATCACCCCATTTAGTTGCCACCAAATATGAAAATACATTTTAAGGCTTGTTGTTGATAAAGGCACCTTTAATAGCTTTCGTTTGATACATAATTTACCAAAGTCGGACAAAATATGATAAAATGGTGAATATTTTAACATGCTTTTTGGTGCATTTTGAAGAAGACAAAAAGGTCATAATAATGATGTCATACTTGGCAAAATGTGAAGATGTATACAAATTAGTTAATATATTCCCCTAAAATATAACTTTATGTGTTCAACCAAACATGTTTTTTAATGAAATAAATTTATACCACAATTATAAACATGAGAAAAATGGAAAATTAATATTTTTTAAGATTATTCCACTTTTTTGTCAATTTTAATGACTTTTAATATTTGCCAAAAACGCTTACATTTGGAGTGATGCATCACTATTATCATACAGTGCTGCTAATGAATCTTGTTCCTCGTTATCGCGAGGCTCAAATATTTTAGAGGGAATTCCATCTTTGACGTTTCCAAAAAGGAGGGATTTTATATTTTTAGAGGGATTTTTCTCTCTTCAGGAAGGATTACGGTACCTATTTTATCACTTTAAGGTGAAAAATGTGTGCTTTTATTAGTGAAACTATGGTTTATAAACAATGAAAGAGGAATACTATTTCATGATGCATGTCTTTTTCTTGTCCTTTCCCAAAAATGGGGAAAAAGGATTATTTTAGAGAAATTTTCCCTACCCACCCCCAGAATGTGCACGAATCCAATTGCGATTGTGCGAATCCCTCTATCGCTAACAGTGATATCTATTCAGCATTATTCATCTACACGTTTCACTCGTTCATCCACCAAGCACTCTCTTAACATGGTCACCAATAGAGATTTTTCCATTATATGACCATATTTTTAGCACAATCTCATACACCCGTCAGGTAAGCTAGCTTTTGGTTGGGGATCTATCCCCACCCTATCAGGAATATTCTGGCACCACCCCTGATTTACAGAAATATATATGTGATTAGAGTCAAACAATATGAATTTACACTGATATTACTCATCATACCTTTACAGTAATATATTATGTGATTTGAGTCAAACAATATGAATTTACACTGATATCACTCATCATACCTTTACAGTAATATATTATGTGATTTGAGTCAAACAATATGAATCTACACTGGTATCACTCATCATACCTTCACAGTAATATATTATGTGATTTGAGTCAAACAATATGAATTTACACTGATATCACTCATCCTACCTTTACAGTAATATATTCCGGTGTCTCTTTGTCTGTTTTCTGAAAGACTGCTTCTCTCTTCTTATGCCGTACTTCAACCAGGTTGGTGTTCAAATTCACCTCAATGTTCCTTTGCTTACAGATGTCAGCAAGTATGGCAGCGTACTTTGCTACTCCAAATATCTTTGGCAGGCCTTGATTGAAAACGATATTTGCATCCTTCAACTTGTTATTCTGTGGGAAGATTTAGGATCATCCAAATAATGAATATTAAATAATGAGAAATATATCAATTAACTTGATTTTATGTTAATATTATCAGTAGATCTATAATCAACATTAACATAGATTGTAGTTAATATCAATATATGATGCACTGTGTCAGATAAGGCATGTCGGCACCTGACCATGCAAAAGAAACGCAAGACAATTATAATTATTTTGATACGAAAATCACCAAAATATTAATTTCACAAGTTACTGAAGTTTTTTAATGGAATTTGTCATATTTCATTACACATGCATACATGTGATAGATTTTGGAGAAAGACCTCTCCTATATCAAGATGAAGAATCCTGATATTAACCCTTTCCAGGCCAGATCATAAATATGTAACATGCACTGACCAGCCAGAGCGATAACATTTATAAATCACCAGGATGCGCCGTCATCTAGATTATGCAGAGCGATAACATTTATAAATCACCAGGATGCGCTGTCATCTAGATTATGTGGTCTACAAATTTCGCTCAACTGGTACATGGATTTTGAACAGTGTTGTTTGTATGTTTGTTTCTTCGGAGGTAACAAGCAACTTTAACCGGTTATAACGGGAGACTGATACTTCAAACCAGTGCTTTGGCCGAGCGGATAAGGTTGATGGCTCTAGAGGCTATGAAGCTCAGAAGTTGGGAGATCCAGGGTTCAAATCCAGGTCTAGTAGTGTGTTTTTTTATCCGAGAGCAATCACGGTTTTCCCATACGAACGACTCTCAAATTCAAAATATCCAAATTTGACTTCAAATTTATAAATTGGATGACCACCCGACGTGACAATTTATAAGCATTTATACTTCATCCACTTTAGTGATCTCCTAACGGCCATAAAATAAGTATGCTTTCCAGGCCGTAAGTTTTAATAAACTAAAAGTAAATGGCACCACCAATTATTCAAATGTGTATAATATAAAGATTGTCTAAGATCTTTGACAACGATGAATGAGCTGCTGGGTTTGTGCATCTATGAATAGCTAGTATCGTATTGCGTATCATTACGTATCTATAGCTAGCAAGGAGGGTATGTGTTGTACGTATTATTACGTATCTGACCTGCAAAGGGTTAATACCCGATCGTGGTGCACCATATGTGCATTCCACGGTAAAGTGGATGTGGATGAGATAAATTGAAATAACTATACATTTTGAAATTTAATATTTAAGTGAAAAAAGTTTCAAAAATTATCACCCCATTGTTTTATGACTAATTTTAACTAACAAGGAAATATAATAGCATTACAGATGAGACAATACAATATTTAGATTTTGTGAGAAAACATGTATTCCTGAGAAAATACACTGTAACCGTTATGGAACACGTGTATAGACAGCATTGGGTATTTTTATTTTTTAATATTTCAACATTTTATTGGGATATTGACATAATCAATAACCAACATTGATTTCCTCCTTCTGTGACATATATGTCAGTTAAATTTTCTACCTAGTTTTGCCAAATAATGCACAAACAATTTATTTCAAGGAATCTCTTACTTGGTTCTCCCTTCAATATTATGTGAAAACAACCTTTGAATTTATTAATTATAATTACTTTTGTAATTTATAGCTAAGATAAATTGTCCAATCTGTGACAAAACGGCAAGGACGGGAGACAGACATGTCCCGTACTTGACATGGATTTTTATTAACATTAATATATTTTTAAGATAGAAAGACAAAGAAATAATTTCTTAACGGCACATCTACATCAAGGTTATATTAGTGTCAGATAGATTAATTATATTCAAGTGCCAATCAGGGTTTATACGATACACACAAATAAACGGAATGACCACCCGGGATAACTCCCTACTCTTTGCGACAAGATGACCAGTAACGAGACATGTAGTCCTGCCCCAGGACAGCCATTTTAGTATGTCTTCATCCGATGGACGTTCTTCTCACCAGGATAATAGCATATGAACGGACATACATGTAGATACCGGGTGTGGCCACTACCATGCAGACAGCTACCGAGAGACCCTTAATGAGAGTTTGAGTGATTGTGGAGGATCAGTTTTAGCAATCCATCCGGCCAACACGGAATGATGTGGTTAACTACCTCCCACAAACAAGCCAAGTAAATTTGTCAATAAAATAAGTTGTCCAGATAAACATTACTTGTGAATTACTTTGCCTTATATTTAATACAGCCATGTGAACTTTTGTGAGTGGGATATATCCAGAGCACATTACATATAACAAGACAATTACATATTTACGTATGGGTCATTCATTCCGTGTCAAATCAACCAATTTTCAGAATATTCAGAGATTTGCTGAAAATCTGTCATAATTAATGATCTACAATGTCTAAAATTAACACACCAAAAATTAGAGCAATGTGTCATTTTTTCTGTGATACAGCGTTTTCAAAATCGATCGAAACCCTCTTTTTTCCAAAGCATGTGGTGCAAAAACTGCTTTGATTATATTTAGAAACTTTGAAAGGATGAAAGGATGTAATTCAGTTTTCATACATGATAGAGAGGAAAGTTTACGATCCCAGCTTAAATGATTTTGGTGATTTTCAAAGTGAACCCATGCTGACATGAGGTGTCCCATGAATCCCATATTCCACAGAGAGTATATGGGTACATGGCTATAGCCATAGACAAGTACAATATTACCATTGCTTTAATGATTAAACGGCATAGGACCAAAATCAACTCTAGCCACGAATCTCTAGTACAGAGGAGGAATACCCCAACTAACCGAGCTCTTCATCCTTGGCCAGAGATACTCCCAATCTTTATCAACATTTAAACAATTAGCATTGTTAATCTTTCTATTGGGTTTCAGCTTCTTGTTGACAACGGCATCAGAGACTAGGACGAGCTTCCAACAGATGTCAAAGAGAGCTTTAGCCTGGAAGTGTTTAAGGATAGATACCCTCTCATTACTACTAGCACTGCAGCACAGCGTCTCGTGCAACTCCCTGGTACTACCTTCCCTCCTTGCAATAGCCGAAAGGGGTTCAAAGAGTAGGCCTACGATACATAGTAGGCATCCGTCAGTCTTTTAGACTATGGAGTAGCACCCCCTGTTGATTGGCCTCTCCAGGGCACTAGCCTGGGCAAAAATATGGAAATTATCAGTTGCCCATGCCTCAGAATTCCCCTCTCGGATTCGCTGGTGTTATCCAAAGGAAAGGTAGAGTCAATACGTGCGGTACCAGATCTGCTGCAGTAAATGACTAACTAAAATTTAAAATGCCTTCAATGGTGCCCTCTAAGGATCATTACGGGAACCTTGCTGCAAAACCATCTGAGCCGGGTTTAGTGGTCTATCGACCGGAACCGCCTCATCCACCAGAGCAGTCTCTGTACACAGCGCTGCCCAGTCGCTGTGTGCTGTGTTATACCAGAGTTTTCCTTCTCCTAGATGGACTGCAGACCAAAGCTAAGGAGCCACATCCACCCCAATGTTATAACAGAAGCAGAAACAAAGCGGTGTTTTATTTTCTTACCCTTCTGAAATAATCATGTGCCAAATACATGATCTTCTGCGGTGCTCCGGCACATTTAATGGGAGAAGCTGGCTGCGTGAAGATCGCATTCCCACCCTTGAAACTCTGAAAGGCCTTGTACGTTTTGTCAACGTAATCGTACGAATAGTTGGTCGAAACCATGGGATCCTCTCGCAGTGCCTCATACAAGCCTTTGATCTAGATACAACAGGAAAATTATAACAAAATGTAAATTGCCAGTAATTTGTGGTTTAACATCAAATTGCTAAATTTTGAATAGCTGGTTTGCAGGAAAAATATACGGTAATTACTGTGGTAAATGGAATATCGTGGTGATGGACATATCTGTATTCTGTAACTCTTTGTAGGCTATTACAGTGTGGATAACCATGTAGCTGACAGACAGATTGAACAATCATAAATTACAAACGTGACAAATAGCAGGATGTATTTTATGTCTGAGCTTGGAAAAATGACTGAGATTACCACAGATTTACCATGTATTTTTGATGCACATTTTCATCCGTGATATTAATTTGTGATCCTCAAAAAGGTGGGCGTACTAATAAAAAGTGCATGTAGTATACCAATATAATAAATAGTCTAGCAGTATAGACCACAGAATGTACTTGTCAATTGTAATGATCCACCCTACACCCACGGACAATGTCGGACAATGGTCATAGGATATGTCACCATAAACTGCTTTGATGCACCCCACAGTCATTTGAGTGACTGACAGTCACCACAGTCACCACATTTTAATACAGTGAGTGACACACATATAATGTAATTATGACGCACTGCAGAGTCACAAAAGAGATGGACATATCCAAAATATTGACGTACTTTTGTGTTATGCACTTGCGAACATTCCCGGCTAAACGAAAGCAACTTCCCCGCTATGCTCGGGTAGGGGAGGACCGGGATTACAATTGACAATTGCATTACTATTTCGCCGATCATGACTACTCACCATTGACTCACCAATGTCCTTGGATGTAAACTGAGCCATTACAACTGACAAGTGCATAACCGTAAACAGCCTAAATATTTTGAATTCACATAAAACGTTGTAAAGTATCTTTAAATCGTAAATCACTTTCACTGTAAATTACGTCTATCAAATTATCATTTTGGTATTAAAGGCAAAGAGAGAAGACTAACATAGAGGTAAAACGTCTTAAATAACAAAGATTTTTGCAAAGTAAATCGATCCCAAACTGTCTCAAGTGATACAGCATGTTAGGTGAGAGAGATATATACTGTTAGTACGGAGGATCTGGGGTCCTTTAGGGTTTTATATCATTGAATCATGTTGATAAATGTAGAGAGAAAAAACTAATAGGTAAAATGTCTTTACAGAAATACAAATATCTTTGCAAAGTAAATCGATCTCAAACTGCAAACAACATGTTAGGTGCGAGAGATAGTACATTACAATGGTAGTAATTTTTGAATTAATATGTTTCCTGGCCCTTTTCAACGCAGTGGTTATATGAGCCACCCAAAGCCTTTGATATACCAGTTA
>JAODAI010007248.1:0-13046 GCA_027575025.1 Scotoplanes globosa | reverse complement strand
CCCCCCCCCCCCCCCGCTCAATCTCTGACAGTGATCACCATTCTGGATCTGAAGCTGGGTAAATAATGTGCAGCCACCCTAAAAGGGTTCTCCCACGCAGTCCCACCACTGACTGACATGTTGTGAAATTTGCATTGACGCACAGTTCGTGTAGTGCACTTGTCAATTGTGATCCCGCCCCCACCCCCTACCCGGGCTTAGCCGAGACTGTAGCCGGATGTAAACTAAACTAAGCTTAAACGTGGGAATTGCTCTCAACGGAACTGAAAAGTTTAGCGTTGCTTTTAAATTTAAAAAAGTTTATTAGGATAATTGGGCTTCTAGTAGGAGCTTCTTCGGAAATATTCTTATAAAAAAGCATATCGAGACAGCCCAGTGGTTAGGGCAGGCGCCCGTGGTTGTTTGATCGCTGGTTAGAATTCCAGCGCTGCTGTTGGTTACCTCGGCATGTATCCTTGAGCAAGGTATTTTATCTTGATTGATCTCCAGCCACCTTGGTCCACCGAGGGCCGTAGGTTGACGTCAGGAAGGGCATCCGATCACAAAGGGCTGCACTGCTTCTGAAAAGCCCTTGCGTGACCACGTTTGAGGAGCGCCAGCGCGATCGCGCTCCTTAAACGCTCCTGGTAGGCACCGAGGAGCGCCCTCTATGGTGATCCTTAAACAAAACGTATATATATATTTTTTCTTCATCTTTTTACCTTATTTTCTGACAGGAGGGTGTCTATTCGACCTAGTCCTAACATATTTTTACCTTAGAACACTTCCTTTCACATTATTTTATGCATTAGTAACCGACAAAACGGCGACTATAATATCCAATGCTCTTCTGAATCTCTCCAGGCAGAGCATTGGTATGCTCTCCTGGCACTTTTCAGACGTGGAAGCCTGGGGGAGTGACAAGACGTTAAACATCAACTTCATATTATTGTGGTTTCATGTTTTTGTTGATTATTTGATGGCCTTGACCATATATAACACTGCTGCCTACATAGCCTTGTTATAAAGTCTGTGGTATACTAACCGTATGCATGTTATTCACATCATATTTGTAATGTTCATTTTACTGAACATACGTCTCCCCTTTTAAGGAACTTAATATTCTTCCGATCTCTCTTCTATACAAATTCCATCTTGGTGTATTTGTTTTCAAACACCGTACTGGTCTTCTTTCTTTAGCCTAAATTCCAGTATGCATATAATACTCAAAGTAATAATTTACTACATATTACTTTTTCTCGAACCAAGCTAAGACAAGCACAGGTTAATAATTCAGGGGCAGTCTTCTGGAATAATCTCCCCCTATCTCTGCGATCCAGTTGCTCATTGCATTGCTTTAAACGTCCTCTTAAATGTCATCTGTTAAACTATCAATCACAACCCGATTAATCTTCATTCATCATTACAACTGTGCATACACACACTTTTCTTTTTCTTTTCCCCATTTTTTCTATTTTGACATTTTGCTTTGTTAGCACATGTTATTATTTTCGTTACGGGAGCCGAACTAGAAAAGCTTGCTTATTTTTGGTTCCCACTACCTAAGGCTAAGGTATATCATTATACTTCATTGTATTATACAATTTCAGTAATTTAATTATATGATTTTAATGCCTGTTATGGTAGAAATAAATGAAATAAAATAAAATTAAATGAAATGAAATCAAATTATCCACATGCCATTCCATCCCATATACTGTGTCACGTTGCACAACCTCCCCACGTATGCAATAATATACTATACTACCTAGGGTAACCCCTGGCTCTAAACTAACTATAGTTTGCAGCACACAAGAGTTTTATTGGAAAAACATTGTGAAGGGGTTAAAAGGCAGTCAGTCTAACACTATCATTCATCGGTGAAGGAAACAGGATGTGGATGTCATCATGCATGCATTCATTATTATAAACATCTGAAATTAAGATTAATTAAATTGCTTTTGCTGGCATTTTGTGAAAATATTCGTAGCAGTCTGTGTAATGTTGCAAACGTTTTTGTTCCTTAATTACATCGCTGTGTGTAACTTGCGTTCACCAGATGAGGAATACCCACCAGTCCCTATCCATCATTTAATTTAAAGTCGTATGGTAGCAGCGGTTTATCGTACGCATCACCGACACTGCGGAACCAATTACTTGACAACGTCAAAACTTGCTCCAATTTTTACAATATTTTCAGGAGAACTCTTCACAAATCATTTTTGTGTCCCCACTATACAGGGGATGTGATGCCAGTTTATCAGGTATGTGCGCAGTGAAACTTGGACCGGGATTGTGACGCCGGGACTTGCACCAAATGTAACATGGATTTAGCGGGGACTTCCACTTTATTGTGCCCCGCTACCAGGGATTGGTCAGCAAAATAAATTCTTGAAATACCACTATGTATCAATAAATGCCAATTTTAACAAAAATATTTTTATGTCAAACTCTCCCAATTAATTAATATGCATGTGCCAACTCCAACTGTTCAAAATAATAGGATTCACATCCGATTCATTTGAGCTTTACGTTTTTCACTATAATTAACCAATTAATATAGCCCTTCTTCACGCCATCATATGGTATGTATAGTAACATGTTGGCACAGCCGAACCACGATCCTTGAGTAGTAGGTCTATATCGTCAAATCTTAATAATAGCAATAAGTAGCCATGTCCACATAATAGCCAATGGAGGTTGGTATTTATTTATATACCAAGGGGATGATTCCACCTCCCTACACTTTAATTACCTAGCTCAAACACCCCCCTGGGAGTTGTTATTAAAGAATAGTAGCTGTATAACTATATATTCTAATATATCCCAAATTTTGAAGGTGTACACCACAATACATTGCTCGTTATAAACATGTGGTCACCCAACATGTACACTGTTTGTTTAAAGCTTGCCTTATGGGAATACGTTAATTGAATAATCAGATTATAGTTAAACTACATTAGCAATGCTGAAGGCAGCATAATAAATTAGTCCTAATTATAGTAGGCCAGTGAAGGGGACATACTACCCCAACCAGGGATATGTACAGCGTAATTGGCAAGCTACAATCAACTTAATGTTCTAATACAACATATCAAATAATATAATAACAAGTTAGCTGTAGCTATATTAGAGTACTGATATTGAGATATAAAATGTTGTGAAAGGAAGTATTCTATAACAAGAAACATTCAAAATGCATGGTGATTTTATCTTAATTTTGGGCTTCGACTGTAGGCCTACATTAATTATAGGGTAGAATAGCCTCATAGGGTAGAATAGCCTCTAGCCTATCAGTAATTTATGAATGAAGCCCCAGGACACCCATGAATATACAGCCTCCAAAATATCATCAAAATCAGTAGACTTCCTAACCGGCCCGTAAATCAGCCCTGTACAAAATATCAACTCAATACGAAATACTGTTATTGAGATATGGTGTTCACAAGCTAAGAATTTTGCAATAAGCACCTTCCACTAATTAAATATGCAAGGGATTGGCACCGACAACATATAAGCTTCTTCTCTGGGTATCAATTTGTCCAAATCTCAAATAAAAATTGTGAGGGTTTTCGCCTGTACATAGTAAAATAGCCTAGCCTATACAAATACAACTATGTCCACTCATTAATATAAGAGATATCATCATGAAAATCAAAGGCTTCCTAACAGATCAGCAGAGCAGCTCTGTATCAAATATCAACTCAATCCGACCTACGGATATTGAGATATATCACATTCACGAGCCATTTCCTGAGATTTTTGCAATAAGCCCTGCCATTAATATGCGTGGTATCATCGTCAAAATCAATAGGCTTCTAACCGACCCGTAGAACATCCATGTACTAAATATCAACTTAATACAACCTTCGGTTATTGAGATATCGTGTTCATGACCCATTTATTGAGATTTTTGCAATTAACCCAGCCCACTCATTAATATGCGAGGTATCAACATCAAAATCAATAGGCTTCCTAACCAACCCGCAAGGCATCCATCCAATACCAAATATCAACTTAATCCGACATACGGTCATTGAGATATCGTGTTAATAAGCCATTTCTTGAGATTTTCGCAATAAGCCCCGCCCACTCATTGATTAATGCGAGTTATCATCATCAAAATCAATAGGGTTCCTAATTGATCTGCAGGGCATCTATGTACCAAATATCAACTCATTCCGATCTACGGTTATTGATATATCGTGTTCACAAACCATTTGAGATTTTCGCCATAAGCCCGACCCACTCATTAATATGCGTATCATTATCAAAATCGATAGGTTTCTTAACCAAACATACCAAATATCAACTTCACCGGCTTGCGGTTATTGAGATATCGTGTTCACGAGCGAGGTGTCCCACACACACATGCACACACACCGGGTGAATGCATAGATTTACAAGAAATCACAAAGAGGATATTTTCAATTACAAAGAAAAAAGGAAACTATACAACTGTTAAAGGTAAAGTGACAAATAGCCATTGTAGATTACTTCAAAGAGATTAGCAGTGACCTATGTGACCGTTGTAGATTACTTACTTCAAAGAGATTAGCAGTGACCTATGTGACCTTTGAGATTACTTACTTGAAAGAGATTAGCAGTGACCTATGTGACCGTTGTAGATTACTTACTTCAAAGAGATTAGCAGTGACATATGTGACCGTTGTAGATTACTTAATTGAAGGAGATTAGCAGTGACCTATGTAGATTACTTACTTCAAAGAGATTAGCGGTAAGTTCTTCAATCTCTCTGTCCATTTCATTACGTACTTTAGAGAGTTGTATCACCTGTTCGTCTTTCAGCTCTAAGGCCTGCAATGGAAAGGTAAAATTCATAGTACAATACGGTGTCATAATAATCGTCCTAGAAGGCTTACTTAATTTTACGACGCTAAGTGAGCACTGAAATGTGAGAAGCAAAGGCTTTTAAATTACAATTTCATGTCGGGTGGTTATCCAATTAATATTATTTTTTTAATTTAAGAAAGTTGTTTGCATGGGAAAACCGTGATTGCTCTCGGATGAAAAACCCACACTACTAGGCCCGGCCCGGGATTCGAACCTTGGATCTCCTGTTGCTGAGATTCATAGCTTCTAGAACCACTAACCTTATCCGCTCGACCACAATACTGGTGTTGTGATAGAGTCCCTAAAACCAAGACTCGAGTCACGTTGAATCATTTGAAATTCTGACTGAGTCAAGTCATTTTGTTTCATTACATAAAAGACTCAAGTAGGGTCATTTGAAATTCCGAGTCATTTGGCGTAAATAAATCAAGGGACTCGAGTCGAGTATAAAAAGATTGTGACTCGAGTCAAAAAAGATTGGGACTTGAATGATGAATGAATGAATAGGTTTCATGGTCCTTTTCAACGCAGTAGTTATATGAGCCACCCAAAGCTTTTGATATACCAGTTAGAGCTACTGGGATATACTCATCATCACTCTGAATTCGAAATCCTGACCTTCCGATCAAAAGTCTAACGCTCTATCAACTGAGCTAACCAGTCAGAGTCGAGTCAGATTCAAGATAAGTCCGACACAAATCCAGTCATTGACTCAAGTCATTACAATACTTGGTACAGTAAGACAGTCCTGAGTATATCACATGATTTTAGATTTTCTTAATTTGTGTAACTATAGTAACTACTCACAAAGTTCATATTTATTCTTGTACGATACATCAATATATGAAGCGAGACGTAGATATTTATGAGCACCAGAGAAACATAAAACGTGCATGCATCAAGGTTGGTTCAAAATAATTGACTGATTAGGGTTCCTAGCTGGCCCTTGTCAACGCAGAGGTCATTATGAACCGCCTAAAGCCGTTTCTATTAACCATGTAGAGCCACTGGAATATAATCATCATCCCTCCCGCCGTATTTGAACACCTAACTTTGTGAATAGACAAGTCCAACGCTCTATGACCCGAGTTAATCCGATAAAGAGAAAAGAAGGTAAAGTTCTACAATGGGAAGGAAAAATGACCGACAGTAAATTACATGCCAACAAATCATAATAATTGCTTCTACTGGATTGTTGTAGTTTATACTTCACTGTTCATATACTAGTATTCCAGAGCAACAAATTACCATGTCAGACAGATTAAGAAAAAAATAGAATAGACATTCCAAGACCCGAAACGGCACTAAAATACCCAGCTTGGGTATATTTATATCGCCTAAAGCTATATCCAGCTTGAGCTGTCAGCCATGGCACTGAAGGCCATCGGAACATATCGTAAAACTGTTTATTTGTACATACATGTCCTATTGGAATTAGAGTGTGGCTATTTTAAAACAAAAAAGTTTGTACAATGTGATTGAAAATGTGAAAATTCAAACCTGTTTCTTGACAATTCTCTCTCAACCTCGTGAATCCCTAACAAGGGATGGAGAAGGATACTCTTAACTAACAGCCCCATCATTGGCCAATGCTCTCCACCGCCCTCTATCCAAAGCCATGGCCCTCCAATCTCCATCCATCCCCAGCGTGCCTAAAATCCCTTTCAACACAGTCCTTCCATCTCAAATGTGGCCTCCCCCTAACCTTCTACCAGCTTCCATGTACGACATCTCCATTTTGGGGAGCCGCCCTTCATCCATCCGTTCCACATGCCCAGCTCACCTCATACGCCCCCTAATCAACCTTCCCGTAAGACTCCTAGTCATCCCAATTAATCTCCGCCCTTATATCAACTAACCTGCTCCTCTCCACCTGCTTATCCCGCAATCCTTCTCATCCAGTTATTTTTACATACCCGAAGATGCTGTTGCTGAGTACTAGACAGAGCCACAGTTTGAAGCCTGTAACTATATGCTGGAATAACACATGTACCCAAAACTTTCTCTTTTACTTTCTTCGAAATGTGTCGATCTGTCATAACCAACCCTCCAGGCCAGAGCCCTGGATTGAATCCTTTTCCGCACCTCCCCCATCAGACCGTCCATCACCAGATATCAATCCCCCCAGGTATGCAAAACTATCCCTCTGCTTAACCCCTTTGCCTGCTAGTGTTATACCCAACTCCTGTCGCTGTGCGCCCACTGAAAAGACCTCTGTCTTATCCAGGCTCATACGTAGCCCATGCCTCTCAATTAGATCCTTCCATTCTACCAAAACCTCCCGTAACTCGTGCTTGCTTTCCATAACTACTGGATCGTTGGCGTATAAAAGCTTTTGCACGATGTTCTTAATACTGACTTTCCTGCTAATCACTTTCATGATTAACATAATGAAAAGTAGAGGACTTAGCGCACTACCCTGCCTGAGCACAATATTTACCCCAAACTATTCGGACATCATAGAACCAACCACAACCCTACCTTTTGCACCCTCATAAAAACCCTCCACCATCCTAACCTGCGCTTCCGGCACACTCATCCACCTCAATGTAGAGTTGTAGACATTACTGATTCCCTAGGAATGGTATCGTAAGCCTTCTCCAAATCCACAAAACCAAATACCATACTCCCTCTGGCCTCCAGTCTTTTTTCCACCAGCTGCCTAAGTGAGAATAGACCATCACTTGTCCCTCTTCCCCTCCAAAACCCCTGCTGTTCCTCTCAAATCTCCGATTCAACCCTTGTTCTATTTCTTCTATCCAAAATCCTTTCCAGTAGCTTAAAAACTTCCCCAACAATGTTATAACCCGATACTTTGGCTTCCAAATGGGCACAATAAGACCGCCGTCTGTCAATCACTAGATATTTTCCCCTCCTTCAAACACACGTTAAGCAATCTCCCTAGCCACTTCACACCCACCTCCCCTGTGATTACAAACATTTCCACACACATTTCATCCAATCCTGCAGCCTTATCCCTCTTCAACCTTCTCAGAGCCCAATCCACTTCCAACTCCGAAATCTCCTTCGCCACAATCCTACCCCTCACTGCATTAGGTAAATCCAAGTCAGCACCCCTCCCGGATTGTACAGAGCCTTGAAATAGTTATCCCAGACCCCAATCACCCCATCCTTACTGGTGACCAAGCTCTCATTCTGATCATCAAGCACTCTCCCCCTCCCTTCACATCTACTCCCTCATCCTTTCTATCCTGTGCCATTCTAAAGATAAGTTTCCTTCCCTCGTCGTCATTAAGCTGCTTATTAATCTTCTACATCACCCCTAGCCTTTCTATCGCCCTCCTAGCTGCTCTCTTTTTCTGCCCATACAAATGTTGTAATGCTAAGTCGGGTTGTACCCCTCTATCCCTGATCTCTTCTAATTTCTTCGATACCTCCGTCTTCTCATCCACCGCTCTGCTCTCTCTACCTCCTTCGTCCACAACATCTGCCTTTTCTTCCAAGATCGCCCACGCTTACCCGGTGTCCTTCAACAAAGTTGCTCTTGCTAAACTCCCACAAAAGCTAACTTAAAAAGACCCCACTCAACTTCTACACTCCCTACCTGCTATTGTAACTCCCCGAAGCTGTGTGCCACGCTTACCCTATACTCTACGGCCACCTGGTCATTGCATAACCACCACTTTTATATTTTCTTCCCTCGCCGCCTTTCGCTTCTATAAGCGTAATAACGAAAACCCGAAGCACTCCCCACCAATGGCCTTACAATCCTTATCCCGCCACAATTGCTACTTCCTAACTACTAACAAATCCACCTCAGTTTTGTGTAACCCACTCCTATATGTAATTTTGTGACTGGCTCTCTTTTGGAAAAGGAACCAGCCACAGCCATGTAATTACAAAACATAATTCCACCAGCTCGTTACCTTCCCTCTTCCTTGTACCAACCAAAATTACCCACACACTCTCCACCACTTCCAGACTCTCCTCCACTTCCAGACTCTTTCCTCCCATTGAGCCTACATTTAAACTACATAATCGGACCTCGAATCGAGGCCGATTTGTCGATCCTCGTTTTTTTATTATTTATCACCGCTGTCTGGATATGGGGCACGCCGTTTACCCAGGATGCGGTAGCGAAATCATAGTCATTATTCGTTGTATTCATAAAGGTATTGGAATACAATTGTCATACAGCGCTGCCCTGGCTAACCTGTATACGGTGTTAAATCCGAAGTTTTCTTTCTCCTATATGAATTACTAAGAGGATAACGAGCCCCACGAGCCCGAGGCAGATACCCACACAGTGCTGCCTATAGGCACGGTGTGCGTTGTTAACGAGTTTTCCTTCACGTCTGCATAATTATATTTAAATAATGGATTTACAACACTGTATATATATATATATATACTGGTAAATTCTGAAGAGTGGTTCAAATTATTACCAGTTACATGATATCCGAGTCAGAACTGGTGAATTATTTCATGACAAATAATACACCCATTCACAATAAGTATTGGCACTAATCCACTGACGCTATAATACACGCATGAATACTAAAAAACACCATCTTGGATTAACTTACCGACCACAGTCCCGTCTTAGTGTTCAGCGTTTGAATTGGATATTCATCTCCAGACACATATTCAACTGTCAAATATATAACGAATGACAATAAGTATACATAATTGTGACTTGCTCTGACATAATGAGTTGGAAGCGTCCAAAATAAAACGTGAGATATTGTTATATTAAATTATTCCACACCATTACCTTTCGTTTGGTATGTAGCATGTATATATCATGTTTATATACATATTTGCATATGTTTCAAAGTAACGTGTGGAGAATGGAATATTTTTAGGGAAATCCTTATAAAGTGTTATTTGCATTATGCTACCTAATATAACGCGCGTTAACGCACGCGCACGTGTACGTATTTTCATCAGTAACTCAACATCTCTACTGTGACTCCAACCAATGTTGTTAGAGCTAATCACAATTGGGCTAATTATTGCATTATTAAATTAATATTATGTTTTTCGTACTGTTTGTCTTATCTGCTGCCTTCGATACGATTGACCATCCCATGTTGCTCTCTCGATTACAATTTCTTTGTAGCAGTGGCTTAGCCCTATAACGTATCGAGTTCTGTCGTAGCAATATGTCCCAAAGTGTAACCATTAGCGGTACATTATCCAAGCAATGTCTTCTTAAGTTCGGTGTCACACAAGGCTCAATTTTGGTTCCATTGTTTTTAGTTTGCATTCCAGCCCTATTGCTGATATTGCTCGTAAACGTAATATTGGAGCTTATTTATACACCCAATTGTTTCATTCATTTGATCCAAATTCCCAGAGTGATCAACTGTTAGCACAAATTCGTGTTGAGGGTTGTGTTGCTGAAAATAAACAGTGGATGACTAATAGCAAATTAAAACTTAATGATGAAAAGACTGAACTGATTATGATTATGCCTAAGTGTCAGCGCCATAGGGCTGTGTTTAACGAAATTCAGGTTGGCGATTCCCTAACTGAGGTATCGCTATCTGCCCACAATCTTGGTATTGTGTTTAATAACACAATGTTAATAGGAGAGCATGTTAAGAAAATATGTCAGTCTGTTTTTTTTAAATTATTGACTGCTGCAATTCACTTCTGTTTGGTGTTTCGGATCAATATATTAAAAAGCTTCAGCGTGGGAAGAACGTTGCTGCTCCTGTTGTAATTACAGTTAGACAATATGAATATACTACCCAAATTACGAAACAACTCCAATGGTTAGTAATTCGGGTGAGAATACTATTCCAAATTAATACGTTAACTTGGAAAGCTCGGCATGAACCATTCATATATCGGAACATATTGTACCCTGTGTACCAACATGCCGATTTAGATCTTCCGACAAGACTTATATGGTTGTCTTCAGGTCTTGTTGAAGTTATGGTAGTCGTTCGTAGTCCGTAGCATCGGCTATTGTCTAAAACAAACTCCCACAAAATATCCAAGATTATACTAATCGTTGCTCCTATAAGTCTCTTGTGAAATTCCATGTATTATTTATAATTAACATGAATATATACTTGTTTTATTTATAAATAAAGCCATTGATTTGTAGGCTATGTCTATTTGTTTACTAAAACATTTACTTTTTCCTTAATACTATGATAGGTCACTTCCGGATAATAAATGTATTGGGGGAATAACGAATAGACACAATAGTTCAACCTGTTCAAACATTTTTATATATTATTAAATGTAAGTACCGCAAAAGCTAACTTAATACTAATTTATGTTAAAGATTGGCTTGATATAATGTAGCAATTATTCGATTTTATACATACTTACAATTCTGTTACTATTATGTTGCATGTAACATACACTTGCGTAATATTTATAGTTTGAATCAACATAACGTATTAACGTATTCGGTTAGAGAAGAAACATCAGATGTCTGGCGTACTAAATGATATGTAAATGTTAGTTTTATCGTCATTAACACATCCAGTAAAGTAGTCATTATGTTATGTGAGATTGTGGGTGGGTTGTAATCTCCAGTCAAACCATTTCCACATATGTACAACATATCACATATGTATCAACATGATTTTAACCACTTTACCCCCCACAATATGTGTTCTAGGAGGAGCATTCAGCAAGAAGCTCATCATTTTATTTTTATTCATAACCTGAAACCTACCCTTCCATTTCATAGATATACCACTACACCAAGAGGCACAAACATAATATAAATGACACTGAATCAAGGCAGAGGCAAGAATATTTTTGGTTTCTAAATAAAAATATCTGGTGTTTCAATATAACAAAAATAGTTAATTGGAACATGTTAAAACTTTGCTAGCAATAGTATCTCCAACTGAGTTGTGTTATATATCGGAAAGAATGTGATCATGGTGATTGTCTGATGTAGCTCTTGCGAGAGTCATGGATCAATATATTGCTTTGGCACAGGATTCCCTCTAGAGGGATGATCTTTCGAGGCCCGTTTCGATCAATCGGCTAGTCTGTAGTACTTGTGAACCTGTGATTTAATGTGTGTTTATATGGTATTGCTGACGACTGAATCATCTTTACATAATCAGCTTTTTATATAATGTAAGTTTATATATTGATTACACGTATGGGCTAATCAGGATGCATTGCACCTGGGGTTTGATTTGTTGATATTCCTTTGTGTTTTTCTCTTGATTATCTTTGTTGACATATTTCCAAAGTGGTGTCTCAGATGATTATTCCTGCACATTTTTACTTTTCCTTATTGGGCTCCATGGTGGGCAAGGCAGCCTATGGCAAATGAAAACCTGATTACCGATTATGATTACTACTTCAACTAATTCTACTAATTCAACTACTTATATTATTAATCCAGCTAAATGCAAAACGTTAACTTCATCCGATCCGGATATCGACATTGATACCAACTCTGATAACGACTCGGAGGCCAACTCAAATTGGCCTCGCTTCATCTATTTGACATCTGTGAGTGGGGGTGATGAACTGTGTAAGCTCTCCTCCTTTGTGATCAATACATATATTTATGGCATTGCTGGTGATGTGTCTAGTATAAAGAAAACTAGAAAAGGCGGGTTACTGGTTGAGGGTAATACATTAACCTTCAGAAATTGAAAAAATAGAAATACTGATATTGAGGTCGTACTTTAAATTCATCGAAGGGACTTATTCGGTGCAGTGACCTTTGGGGCTGTTCTGAAGCTCACATCCTCTCTGAACTTCTCAATCAAGGCGTCACTAATGTGAAACGTATTATTTTTACCAAGGACTGGAATAAAATCCCTACTAATACGTTTATGCTTACTTTTAATACACCATATACACCCACATCTCTTAAATTTGCGTATTTGAATGTCACAGTTGATCGGTTCATACCATCTCCTCTGCGTTGTTTAAAGTACCAGACATTTGTTTATGGGCAGAACTACTTTAGGCATGTGGCGATTTGCCATCGTTGTATCAGCAACGAGCATGAAGGTCAGGGATGTGAACTTGATTGTCTTTACGTTAATTGTAAGGGTAACCATATGTCATCCTCAAAATACTGTCCGAAAAAGATATTAAAAAAATGAAATATGACAACAACAAAAAAAATCCTAAAGCTAGAAATCAGGTTATGGCTTCTTAACCAAATCTGCTTTCATCGTCTGGTTGTCGTGGTCATGGTGTCGATTTTCTCCTTTGTTATTTAGACTCCCGTTTGCTTTTCTGGTGGGCTT